>PVJH01002623.1:0-163341 GCA_004026705.1 Nesogale talazaci | reverse complement strand
CCATTGGAATAACCAACGAAGAGTGTACAGAGAAAAGAAGCCCAAACAGAAGACCTTGTAAATCCATTAGACCTTCACTATCCCTCCCGTCGGTCCCATGGGGCTGCCCCCATAAAGACTGCAGTCTGTTCTCTGCACACTTGGGGTCTTTCTGATCCGTGCATCTGAGTCGATGCAGAAGCACCTGTCAACAACAACCCCCTCACCCCAGTAAGATGGCTGCTCAATTGAACAGCAGAATTCAGGTCCTCTCTAGGGATGCAATTAGTGCACAAGGGTTCTAGTGCTGTGCTTTATCCTTCTGGATTCCCGCTATGCCCACAAAAGTTCCTGAGGCAGACACAGCTTTTATCAGGATTCCCGCAAGGAAGGATGACAGGGAGGAGTGGAGTGGGCCCCATGCTCTAATCCTCACTCTCCTTACTAGTGAGTGACCATGACCAAGTCCCCTGCCTGGGTCCTCTGGTCTTTCCTTCTCTAACTGCTTTGACCTCCCTATGTCCTAAGACCTTCCTTGCTATCTAATCTGAGGTCCTGATTTTGTTGTTGTTGCTCTTGGTCTAAACACTCAATAAAAATGTCCCGGCTTTGGAATCCTCCTTGAGCAGAGGCGTTGTTAGCCTCAGTCTTACTGGTAGAATGGACCTGCTGGTCCCATCAAGCACACATGGGATGAGGATTCAGGGAGGCTTCCATTGACCAGGCTGAGGAATCCACTTTATGCAACCCTGCAGGTGCACCCACTACTCTTTTTTTTGGGGGGGTGGGCATCACTGCCCTCTGGTGGTGGGAGTAGGAGGCCCAGCCTTTGCTCCTGTGGAGCTGCTGCTGGAATTGAACCTCCATCCCAGTGGGTCACAGTCCTGTGCACAACCACTATGCCACCGGGGCTCAGCCGCACCCACTAATCTTTCTGTGAGACCCCCAGGGCCTTCCATGACTAAACCCATGGGGCACAGGAAGAGTTGCCTCCTGCTCATTTTGGAGGGAAGAGGGACCCTGGGGCTAAGTCACTTACCATGCTGGCACCTCTTTCCAGAGAAAAGGGGCGGGCAGTTGCACTTGAAGGTGTCCCCTCTGATCAGGCAGTCCCCACCATGCTCACAAGGGTTGGACTGGCATGGATCTAAGACACACAGGCAGAAGTCAGTGTTGGCGATGAGCAGCACATGAGAAGACCCCGCTCGCTCACCCAGATTCCATCTGAGACCTCAAGTGGGAGAGAAATTCTGCATCCAGGTAACAGAGAGAAGAAGAAGCATCCATTGTGTTTAGGGAGCAAGGAAAACCCGAACTCCCGAGAGCAGAGAGCCTGGCTCAGCCTTGTGGGTGGAGGACTGCAGAGCAGACCTGAGGCTGTCTCTCCCTGCTGGCTTTGGATGGGGTCTTGCTCATTGGGAAACTCCTCTCCCCACCATTGGCGTGCGCCTCCGCCCTGTCTCACTGGGGGTCCCTCGGGTCTGTTCTGAAGCTGGAAGCATTTCACAAGCCTGGAGACCTCCTCTACTCCCAGGGCCCCAGGGGGTGGGGGTCAAGAGGGAGGAAGGCACGCCCGCCCCTAATGAAACGCCGGCTTTCTGAACATCAGGCGAGAAGACCAAAGGCGCGGGGCTGGAAGAGGGATCGACGGCGAGGAGGAAGTGACCCGGTGGCCCTTCATCTTTCTTCAACTACTTGTTCAGTTAGATTTTTGTCATATTTCATCTGTGCCTTTGGCTTTTCATGGCTGTCTGAATGGTTCTCTTCCCTTTGGGGATTTCTATCTTTCTGTTCGTGCTCATTGTTCTTTGGTTCAGGGACTAGGATCCCTGGGCCCAGCTCTTGTTTTGATGGTCCCTTCTGATGTTCCCCTGATGCCCCATATCTTGGCCTTGCCTTCTGGGCCACTTTGCACAGTTCATGCAGCTTTGATGCCAGCAACTGAGAGCTGTTTCTTCCTTCCCTCCCGGAGCAGTAACAGGGCTCTGCTTGGACCCTGATTCCCTTTTCCCTCCCTGTCTGTCTTGTTTGGGTGGCCAAGCCACAACCCCAAGTGTGGTAGGCACGTGTGTGTGCGCGCGCACACACACACACACACACACACACACACACACACATCAGTACCGGGCACACTTCTGCTGCATGCAAGAAGAAAGGAGAAAGGGAAATGGATCTGAGCTCAGGTAGACAGGAAAACAAGTCTGGCATATCTCCTGGTGCAGTCCAGTTGGATGTCCGATGCCAACTCCAGTCTCCTGGGCCCTCAGGCTCTGAGCTGCCCTGGAGTGATTTTGGATCTGATCTCGACTCACAGTGCCAGACTGTGGGAAGCACACTCAACTTGGAAATCAGAAGACCTAGATTGAGAGAACTGTAGGCCAGCGGCCGAGTTGCTTCCCCGTTGAGCCTCATTTATCCCATCTGTCATTTGAGGGTTGGTCTCAGAGTGCCTCCCACCTCCCCAGGCTGCAGAGTGGAGGATTCTCCCTCAAGGGAGGCTTGGAAGTGTCTCTGTGATACCTCCCATGCAGTGTTGGTCAGGCAGGAATAGAAAGAAGCCCTTGCATAAGACTCCATGTTAATTCTCTCCCCTCTGTGTACCTCACAGGAGGTACCTCTAGAATCAGATTTCATACGAACCATCGTCTGTGTAGTACCAATTAGGATTTTCTGAGTAGGTATATGTACTGGTGACGTTTTCTTCCTGGCCGTAATACTCCTCGCTGTACTCATAATTGTCAGGGGTCCAATCTGGAAAGCAAGAGGCAACCGTAAGGGAAAAAAACACACAATCACCAAAGAAGCCAGCATTTTACTTAATTGACAGCTTTTCTTTTCCCTAAGAGTTCCAAGTCCTGAAATAGGAATCACTGCTCCTATTGTCCCTGCTCCATGCATGGGTGGACAGATGGGCAGTCAGGCATTGGTGGGAGGAGCAAGGTGGGTGTAGTCAGGGTTAAGCATTGTGGATTTTCAACTGAGGGATGGCAGGCCAGCAGGGCAGAGGTGGCCTTGGGCAGATTCCACAGCCCCTTGTTGGATATGGAGAGACTTGGCCAAGTGGCTTTCCACTACCCGTGACTTTGGACAAACAGGCTGTGTCTTCTTGTCCAAAGTCTCTGAGGGCTGCTCAGTGGTCTCACCTGTGGATAGGAAGACATGGAATGGTATCTAGGAGATTTCCAGATCTTTTGTGTGATCTAACCAGAGTCAGATCAAGTGACACTTCACTTGAATGTCTTCTTGGTTGATTCCTCAAATGATTTTTCTCAACGGGGCTTTGCCCATTTGGGCCTCGGCTTAATGAAGGTCTAGCACTGGGTCTTCTTGGCCACAGCACCAAAGGACTTCCAAATTAGACCCTAAGAGTCATCACAGATTGAGTCATCACATAACCACAGACACAGATGGAACCTTTCCTAGCAGCCAGGCCGCAGGACTATTTGGAAGGAATATGATCATCTCTGTTTTAAGTTGAGAAACCCGGGACTCAAGTGGGTTAAGTGACTTGCCCAAGGTCACACAGCTAATGAGTGGCAGGATATGAATTCAGGCAGTCTGTCTCCAGATAATCACTAAGCCACACGAGCTCACTGGCCTCAGCTGACATCTCACACTGCCTTGCATTCATCCATGCGGAACCCTCTGGAAAGGGTTCAGCCACTTCCGTGGACTCTCCAGCCTGCTAATGAGGAGTTGCCTAAAGGCACCCCCTACAAGGATCTCGCCTGGTGACAGGGAAGGGAAGGTCCTGTGCCGCTTGCGGTTGTCAGCCTCGCGCCAGTTAGGCAGGACAGAGAAAAGGCAGGACTCAGACTCCTTGGTGTCGGTCCGGGCTTCGGGAGACGCTGGCAGCCCTGTCGCTCGTGGAGAGAAGTTGGGGATTGGAAGAAAGTTGAGTTGACTTTTCCCTCTGTCTGGTGGGAGGGTGGCCGGTGGCGTCTGTAAGGAAGCTCCGCAGAGATGCCTATGATAATGAAGCCGGAGCAAAGGCAGATAGAGGACTTGAAAAGACAACCCCCACAGAGCGGCTGATGGCTTGGAGGATGGCACTGCGCCTCCGTCTGATTATCAACCGCATTATCTTACTCGGCGCTCAGTCATTCCGCCATAGTCTTTATCTCGCTGGCTTTTGAAAAGTCGACTTTTTGCACAATGGCTGTTTCATATTTCCCATTAAAATGGAACTCTCTTTTCGTTTCTTTTTTGAATACGCCAACTCTGGTTCCTTGCCAAAGTTTCACCTCATTTATCACAGTGTCAAGTCAAGAAGACTCCCTGTGCTTCCTCATTACTGCTCCCAGCCGCCGCTTTCCCCCGCTCGGGAGCTGCTCCCGGCAGAGACCACCTTGCCAGGGAGGAGGATCTGGGTTGAAGATAAGGCCATTGTCTTCTGGGAGCAAATAAAGTTTCCTGCCACCTCGCACACACGATAAAGCCAAGAGTGAGAGAGAGGAGAGCGAGGAAGAGACCGTGTTCTTGAGTTTGACATGAAAGACTCCACACTGACATTTGAGGGAGGCGGCGAGGTGTGGCGATGGGGTGATTGCTTCCATTCTCCCCCGCTTTCTTCATTAGAGGCCTGGCATTTGTTTTCCCAACAGGTGTGTACTAGATAAACACCCGGCATTTTGTTTCCATCACTTCTCCCCGGTTGAGGCTCAAGCCGGCCAGCCAGGCCTCGGCCACTTAGAATCGCAATCTCTTCAGCCTTCAGCCTTATGGCATCTGGAGATGGGATGGAGTCGCTGGCCCGTGGGAGGCTGTGACCTTTCAGGCGACAGGGGATGGGTGCGAGGCCTGCTGGAGGATGGTGGCTTGACTCCAGGCTTACTAAGGATGGCTGCTTATCTCCAGGAAAGCTACAGGGGGGGAAAGATAACACTTAGACATGAACTCCCTTTCCTGCTAACCGGTGAAATAAGCCCTTCCGAGCATTAGGAAGAGATGCTGAGGGGACAGTGGTTAGGGGCTCAGCTGCACCCTGAAAACGGCAGTTCAAACACACCAGCTGATCTGTGAGAGAAAGATGAGGCAATCTGCTTCTCTAGCCTTGGAAACCCTACGGGCAGTTCTGCTGCGAGTGGCTCCCAGACCACATCAATCTGATGGCAACACACACCTCAGACCTCAACCTCAACACACACTCCCAGACCTCAACACACACTCAGACCTCAGACCTTAACACACACTCCCAGACCACATCAATCTGATGGCAACACACACCTCAGACCTTTAGTCCTTAAATAAGGAAGCAGTATAGGCTCGGAGGTTCTAGCTGACCAAGACGAGAGAATCCGTCCTCCGGAGGATGTGCACCAGCTTCCTTCATCTGCAGTCAGACTGCAGTATCCTTATAGGATGCTTAAGGCAGTGGTTTCCAGCCTTCCCAAGGTCGCGACCCTTTCATACAGCTCCTCATGTGATGGTGACATCACCACCACCCCCAACACCACAAAACTATTTTCTTTGCTACCTCATCACTGTCATTTTGCTACAGTTATGGATCGTTGTGTAAATATCCGATATGCCAGGTGTATTTTCATTGTTACAAACTGAACATAATGAAAGCATAGCGATTAGTCCCCAAACAGTATGTAATTATATCTTGTGAAATAGTGGTGTTTTTCTGATGGTCTTAGGTGACCCCTGTGAAAGGGTCATTCGAGCTCCCCTGAAAAGAGGTCATGACCCACGGATTGAGAACCGCTGCGTAAGGTGCTAGAGGCGGCATTTCTGAGAGGGTCTTTCCTCTCCCTGATTCAAAGCTCTCCCGATGGAACTTCATCCAAAGACTATTGGAGAGCCCTGTCTTGTGGACCTGTGAAAGGTCCAGTATTATGACAGGGGCAGGAGGCATTAGGGAATATAGTGATTTATACAAATAAATCTGCAAGCGTCATCTGCCCTCTAAGGGGGTCTCCTCTAAGCAGGATCATATGGGGAAGCAGCCCAGCCAAGGGAGGGCTTTCGTCACCCTTTCGTCAAAGGGTGGGGAGAACATGCGGCCAAAGACAAGCCTGGAAGCCTCAAAGTCCACAGCAGAACTCTGGTGCAGCATGGGGAAATTGAAACCCCATTCCAGAACATGGAGGATTGATTACAACATGGCCTAGGTTCTTCACCCCACCCCTTCCAACATGACTTTGCAACTCCTCTTGTCAAGAGACAGAGTTCATTTCTTGATTCCCTGGACCCGGGCTGACCTTGGCTTCCAGAGCCAAGCCTGGGCCTTACAAAGCCGTGCTTACATCTTTCTTCTCTCCCGGACTCCTGTGACCTCCACATGGACAAGTTTTGCCTTTTCTGCAGGAGAAGGAGAAAGAGACCATGTGGGAGTCCCAGCGGAAACTTTATACTCTTGAGAAAAGCCATCCATGAGCAGCCCAACCTGTCACCAGCCACCCCAGCAGCTGCAAGCAAGCACTGAGCATGCCCAGTGTGTTAGTCTGGGTAGACTAGAGAAACAAATCCACAGACATGCATATGGATATAAGAAAAAGGCTTATATACAAGAGGAATGGGACATGGAGAAAGCATCCCAGCCCAGTCCAGTCCAGTTCAAAGTCATACGTCCCATCTTAGCCCATATGCCTGATATCAGTCTATAAAGTCTCTTCCAACTCACGAAGTCATAGGTTAGTGGGTACAGAGTCCCGGTGCTGGCAGGGGTCTCTCACCATGTCTTCTCGCTTCCAGAGCTCAGGGTCCATCAACTTCCTCCAGTGGTGGTAAAAGCAACTCAGCGCTGGCAGGGGTCTCCATGTAACTTCTCCAGCTTCAGGGGTCTGGTTCCATCAGGGTAAGGTTGTGTGGCTTCTCCTCCAGCTCCTCGGACGCTGCCATCTTGTCTGTAGTTCATCTTCTCTGAGACTAACTCACAACAACTGGGTTGCTAGCTTCGTCTCCATCAGGGAAATATCGCGAGATTTCCCAGAAGTCTCAGGAGAAAGCCACGCCCACATGGAGGCCTCATAAGCTACTCAATGGCTACCTCCAGATTACCAGGCTAGACTCCACCCCTCCATCTCAATCATGAAATTAACATAAGCACATGACCGCCACACTCCGCAAAGATCAGCTGAGCCTGGTCCAGACTGGAAGCGGCCAGCTGAGCTCAGCCTCAACTGCCAAACTCCTACATGACAATTTAAGAAGTGCTGCATGGTCCCAGTCAGTATGCCTTGGGGTCCTGTAGTGACAATGAACTGAGAGGCACAGGGTTTGATTTATCTTGGGCCATGGTGTTGAGAATGTCAGACCCAAGAGCTGCCGTTGAATCTTCTGTCAGATGGCTCCATCACCCTCTCAGGATTCGTAAGGAACCTGGCCTGTCTGGTTTGCTCTCCCACCTACATCTCACTGCCACCAAGTCCATTCTGATTCAGAGTGACCCCAATGGACAGAGCAGCACTAGCAGCACTGCCTGGCTGGGCTTCCGTGACTGTAAGGCCGCATGGGAACAGATTGCCCCTTCTTTCTCCCATGGGCAGCAGGTGGGTTCAGATGACTGACCTTCCAGTTAGCAGCTGCGTGCTGAGCCACCAAGACACCAGGCCAAAGTAAATGGAGAGTTCAGGCAAGTGATGTGAAATTTCCACCGTACTTGGAGAAAATGCCTGGTCAGGTCTATGTTCCTGTTGCTGTATGCTGTGGATTTCTGACTCAGTGATTCTATCAGCTGGAGTGGAACCACCTGTGGCGGTCATGTGCTTGTGTTAATTTCATGATTGAGACCGAGGGGTGGAGTCTAGCCTGTTAATCTGGAGATAGCCATTGAGTGGCCAATGAGGGCTCCGTGCAGGCATGGCTTTCTCCTGAGACTTCTGGGAAATCTCGCGATATTTCCCTCATGGAGATGAGACACTATCTCCTCAGCTGTTGGGAGTTAGTCTCAGAGAAAACAAACTCTGGATAAGACAAGATGGCAGTGTCCGAGGAGCTGGAGGAGAAACCACATGGCCTTACTCTGATGGAACCAGACCTCTGAAGCTGGAGAAGCCATGTGGAGACCCCTGCCAGTGCTGAGTTGCTTCTACCACCACTGGATGCTATTGATGGACCCTGAGCCTTGGAAGTGAGGAGCCATGTGGAGACCCCCATCAGCGCCGGGATTCTGCACCCACTGACCTGTGACTTTTTGAGTTGGAAGGAGACATTATGGACTGGTATCGGGCATATGGGCTAATATGGGACTTATGACTTTGAACTGGACTGGGTTGGGATGCTTTCTTAATGTGCTATTCCTCTTGTATATAAACCGTACCCTTATGTCCATATGCGTGTCTATCAATTTCTTTCTCTAGTCTACCTGGACTAACACACCACTCCACGGGTGTCCTAAGTAGTCATCTTTATGGGGACAGATGGCCTGATCTTTTCTTCCCTGGAGCTGTCTATGGGTGTGTCCCAGTCGCCTATGTAAATGACGAATGGTTTAAGTCCAGCTGTTTGGGGGCGTGTGGTAGGCAGTCAGGAGGAATGGGTGATACACCCTTTCGGGCAGCAATAGTGTCTAACCACTGTGCCAGAGAGGATGAACCCTGAAGAGGTTCCTGAGAGCCGAGAAACGTTTACCTGGATAGAGAAGGATTGGAGCAGGGCAAGAAATGAGGCTCCATCGACAGACTGTGGGGAACCTCTCAGGGCTGAAAACCAGATGGTTTGAAATTGTACCCCGTCTACAGAAAAGGGAGAGCCAGAAAAGATAGAATGGACCAGTGGATGGAAACGTCGTCGTAGGTATAAAAAGCACTTCTTAGGCATTTGGCGAATTACCGGAGTCTGTTTCTAGAATTCATCAGGAGGAACGAGGAGAACTCAGTCAAACAGCACCAGTGGTGGGCGAATTTGTTGTGAGCCTCTTCTCACAAGTGGAACAGCGGCTGCCTGATGCGTTGGGCTGCTGGACACGTCAGATGCTTGAAACCACCCGCAGCTCTGTGAGAGGAAGGATGAGGCTTTCTGTCTCCAGAGATGGCTCTTCTTAGAAACTCACAGGGGACAGTTTTATCATTGACTTGATGGCAGTGAGTTTGGTTTGACTTTCTGTGTCCCAGACACTATCTTATTTACTTTTAGAAAAACCCTGCCGTGTAGGTGTCACTCACTCCACATCACAGAAAATAAAAAAAACAGAGGCAGAGAGCCTCACAAGCCAGACTGACACCTCCACAACACCCCTCCAGGTGCAGTTGGCCCCTGTGGGAGCTTGGGGGGTGGGGTGCCTTGTGAAACTCTGTGGATTTGGACTTTCAGCTCTAACACAGCTGGGGGAATCTTCAGCACGGGTGCCCACCGACTGTGCCCAGAGCCTCTCGGAGAAGGCTCGAGAGTTCCTGCCACAGGAACTCTGCCGCTGCTCCAGTTGAAGAGCTCGCCAGATGTGTGGAACGGAACAGACATCCCTGGAATGCCATCCCTGTTGGCGTCATCCATCATGCGGTACAGACAGCTCCCCCAAGGATCCACGGCAGGCCCCAGCCCTGTCGACCTGCATTTGACGCTTCCAATCCGGCTGTCGGGGCGAGCCCAGTGGAGACACCCACTGGCAGGTGACAGGACAGCTGATGGATGCGTGGCTGGGCAGAGCCACGCCAGCTTTGAAGCGGCATTTCTGCAGGCTGGCGGCTGGCGCATCACCTGCTTTGGGGAGTCGGGCTGAGGCTGGGCTGTTTGATGGCCACCTCCTCCATCACCCACTGGGGACCATGGCCTGGGCTCCTGCAGCTCCAGCAAGACTCTTACCATACTCCACTTCCAGCCAGACCAACCCAAGAAGCAGCTGACCAAGGACATGACGGGGCATTTCGCTGGCCGCACTCTTCTGGAAAGCCAGCAGGTGTCGGACAAATACCATCAAAGCACAGCCCTGTGATATGAATCAGACGCATCACAGGGATGTTTCCAAAAACTTAACCGGCTCTTTGCAGAAGAGCCCAGCAGCTAAAGACACCCTGCCCTACAGAGGGAGGCCTCTAGGAAACCCCAGAGTGGTGGAGTGGTCCGCTCCAGGTGACCTTCAACCCCTCACCAAACCATCCCTAACTACTGGCAGACATTTTCTAGAGCCTAGAATTTCAAGAAGCTTAAATTGGTCTTCTCTGTACTCTCCAGCCCCTACCAAATATTTTTTTTCAGCCAGCTTGAAAGTTTCTAGTGATGGGTGGGGGGGACTCAATGCCCCCCAAGATGGTGCCATTGGTCTTTTGGATAACTCTCATGGGCAAGTTCATTCTGCTTCATGTAATCAAGGCAGTCAGCTATGAAATGAATTCCATCTCTCTTTGGTGACCTCTTACAGTTGTTCAGGTTGATTGCTGCACAATTCCGGGGGTGTCGTAAACCCATAGTCATGACGATGTCTACTTCAACTCTCTGGGAACATACATTGGGATGAAAGAACTTCTCAATCCTCAGAAGGTTTCCCAGAGGTTAGGTGGTGTGGTTACTTTCAGAGGCTTGAAGAGATGGGGGTGGGGGGGCTCCTTGAGTCTTTGAGGCATCTGTTTCTTCCAATGTGTGAACTCACAGTGCCTCAAGCTCTGTCTCTCTGGGGCCTGGAACACAATCCCGGACCACAGTGTCCTCCTCCAATGGTGTCTGAGCCTTTGGTTCTGAAGACTGGCCCAGAGGCAGCTCAAAAAGCCTGTGACTTTGGATATTATCTAGACACTCCATGGACAGGCTGGCACACTGTTAGTAAGGGGGACTTGCTGCAATATGCTTTTCCTAGGAACTTCAGGAGGGTATTGAACTGAACACTCTTTTGCTTTTAGGAAAGACATGGGTCCTCTTAAAACCCACATGCTATGGTGATATGTGTTGATCACATATATAAAGTTGTCAAACATATGCAGAAATAGATATTTACAAGTATATATCATATAAATATACCTATACTCATACATTTACACATACACATACATGTAGACACATATGCATATCAACACACACATACTCATACACGTACTACTCATATTCATTACATACACAGATACACGTATACACATTCATGCACATTCACACATACTCATCCCATACACATGCACACTCTCATCCACATAAACAGAGACATGCTCATATACATACTTATACACACAAATACATACACCTTCACACATACACAGACATACACATGCTCATACTCACATACACATAGGTACATATACACAAAGACACACACGTACACATACATATTTCCTTTTGGTTGCACGAGTGTTCCCTGGGCACTCGAACTGGACTAAGAACTGGCATCACTCTCCTTGAGCTGAGAGAAGGCAGTGTCCCCATCCAGAGCTTTATAAGTGGGGAGTATGGGCCGTCACATTGAATGTGGCCCAGTTATTGCCATCTTCACTCTGAATAAGGCCTTGATGAAGGTCTGAACTTATCTCTCATTTCTATGTGCTGTCTGTCCAGTTCTACTGTCCACTGAGGGTGACCAGCTCACACCATACCTAGGGCCAGGGG
Source organism: Nesogale talazaci (assembly GCA_004026705.1). Classification (NCBI taxonomy): domain Eukaryota; kingdom Metazoa; phylum Chordata; class Mammalia; order Afrosoricida; family Tenrecidae; genus Nesogale; species Nesogale talazaci. Next base: position 151,890 of record PVJH01002623.1, on the reverse strand, counting down.
ATGCCAGGCCCTGCCCTGAGCTCCGTCTGTCCCAGCAAGGCCCTTGCTGGAGTTGGGAGGGGAGCTCCCCTCCCCCTAAGTTCAGAGAAGCCAGGAGAGATTTGGAGTCAGAGACAAAGAGTGGATGGCCTGGGAGGAAGGAGAGCGACTGTGGGTACAGGATGGAGAAGAGGCAAAGAGAGAGGGCACTTGGGAGAGATGTGTGACTGTGCGTGTGTGCATTTACCAAGTGTGTTGTGCCTATATGGGCGGTGTGTTGGTGTGTCCTGTGTGGGTGTATGTATTGGATGTGTATTATTTGTGTGTGCCATGTACTGTGTGTGCGTCATGCATGCTGTGTTCCAATCCGTGACATGGATTGTGTGCTTGTCACGTGCTACGCATCGATGGGTTGTGTGCTTGTGTGGGGTGTGTTTGTGGGGGAAGAGTTTTCTGCTCCCATAAGCAGTCACAGTCTGGGAAACCCCCAGGGTCAGTTCTACACTCTATCCTAAAGAGTCGCTGTGAGTCCACATCAATTTGATGGCCCTAGATTTGGAGTCTGTGTTTTTTCGTAGGTTTGCGGAGTGTGTGCAACTTGCCATTATGTGTTTGTGTGTGCTGCTTGTTATGTGTGTTGTTGCTTGTCGCGTGTGTCCCTTGTTTATCAGTGTGTTGTGTCTCTATGTGCTGTGCGTGTTGTGTGTCTTGTGTGGGGTCTAAATGTATTGTGGGTTTGGTGTCTTGTACGTGGGTGGGGGTTGGTTGTGTTGGGCCTGTGTGTCCTGTGCAATGTGTTTGCCGGGTGTGTTGTGTATCTGGAGTGTCTTGTGTACACATTTTCTCTGTGTGTTGTGTATTTATAAGTATTCTGTCTTGTGTACATAGTTACTGTGTGTGTTGTGTGCTTGCTAGGGTTGGATGTTGATGTGTTTTGGATGTGTTTGCGCATGGTGTGTTGGTGTGTGTATGACGGCAGATGTGGCTTTGAGTTGGTGGGCAGTGGGGACGTGGAGTACAGAGTAAAGTCATGAGCAGGCAGAGGGGACAAATGTGGGCACTTGACCCAGGGCTGCCTGCAGGGCATGAACCCCACCCTCTGATGAAAGGGCTGGCTTCTCAACAGAGGGGCAGCTCTCTCAGAGCCTGGTTTCCCCTAGACCCTTTGACTAAACTGAGCCACTTGCTGGTGGGGTGACATTGGCCACCTTTTTCCCTTCCTAGGTCCCATGACCCTTTTGTCAGAGGAAGCAGCTCATTCCTGGGAGTCCTCAGCCCGAATATTGTGTGTGCACACTTTTCTGGGCAAATTTCAGAGGAGTCTGTGACACCCTAACCAGCCAGACACTGAGATTCCTCAGGCAACTTGTGCTTGGGTCCCTTTTCTTCCATCTCAGAACTCCATGTGGGGGATAGGAGGCACCCGAGGTGGCTGGTAGACTTACCTGGATCTAGGGCTGTCAGGAAGGACATCAAGGAGAACTGGAAAAAAACAGAGGGAGAAAGAGAGAAAGAGGTGAGTCTGGGCTCCCGGCACCAGCTCCACCTTGAGCTCCACCTTGCCAGAGAGGAGATTTCCCAGGGCCTCACATCAGCTCTGGGGCCACTGGGAGCTTTCTGGGGTTTGCAGCTGTGAGCAAGCGGGGTGTTGCGAGGAAGCAGTGGGTCCATTTGGACAGGCCCCCTTCTGACTTGGCACGTTTCTGTTCTCCTGTTGCAACCGTCTGTGTGAGGGTTGGTAATACCCTCTGCTATAGGCTGGCGGGCAGCGGGGGTGGGGTTGGGGTGGGGAACCACCCCCTGCTGCATTCCATCCCTCAACAGCTTTGGCTATGATGGTGGTTGATGGCACACCTGGCCGCCCCACCTGGTACAGAGTCGGACTTTGACTACTCCACCGGCCTCTCTTGGTTACCTTTCGGGTTATCGTGGGGTGGGTTGTAGGGAGATCGTTGTTTGCCTCGTGAATACTGTAGGGAGGTGGAGGCTCAGAGAAGCTCAGACGTCTCCTTGGGGTCGCACAGCTTTGAAAGGACTAGAATTCACATCAGGTATGGGTAGTCCCTTGGGGCGGACAGCTAATTTTTTTTTGGGGGGGGGGGCTTGCCGGTAAGTCGATTGGGACTCTCAGCAATCCTGCAAGACGGAGTCGAATTGCCCTGTTGGCTTTCCAAGACTGCAGCCTTTACAGAACCTCCTGGCCTTCTTTCCCTCCTGAAGATAGTGGAGCATGTAGGTTCAGATGGCACACTTTGCGGGTTAATAGCTGAATGCTGAAGCTCTGGGTCACCAGGATTCTTTGGGGGAGAGACCAGGCCTGGAAAGACTCCAGGGACATCCAGATAGTCATGGAAGAAAGTGAACACTCTGTTCATGCTCCACAGAAACTTTCATGACCTCCCCTCGTTGGGTCCTGGGGCCTTTGTCCTGACTGCTCTATACAACATTCAGCTATGTGTACTGCCTCTCAGAGCTGCCAAAAGCCCTGGTCAAACTCCCTCGGCCCAAGAGTCTCTGCACCTGCCCTTCCCTTGCCCTGGGTCTCATCTTACATACCACCTCCTCCAGGAAGCCTCCCCTGACCACTGGATTGGTAGAAACACCCCCTCCCCATCTCTGCACCTAGCTCATGTGCTTCCTGGTCCTTATCTCAGGACAGTGTGATGTTCGTTGGCTCTCACACCAGGTCGTCTTCCAGGTAGGCAGGATCCTTACCTGGTTTGTCTCTATGACCTTATGCTTAGGGTGGTGTGAGGCCCTGGCCTCCTTTGAGAAGTACTGGTGGAATACGCACATGGCCTGCCCCGTTTCTCCAGAACACAGTTCTTACCAGAAGGGGAAAGCCTCGCTCCTTGAGCAATTGGTGCCTTTCCTTCTGTTTAGATCAGGGGTCATTTAGACCCAAGGCCTGTGGGCCAACCTCAGCAGGTGATTTTTGGTAAGTGAAGGCTCCTGGGATCGCAGCCCTGCCCATTTACTGACATCCAAACTACACCTGGTCTCCCGTGACAGACACAGCAGCATAGCCCCAAAGGTGTTCTCTCGGAGGCTTGTGGAAGGTTGTCCAGCCTCGGAGTTCCAAAGAGAGAGACGAACCATCATCCCGGGATGTCCCCTGGGGCCTCGGCTCTCCGAGAGTGGACATCAGCCCAGGGTGACTTCCTGGGCTTTGGAGGCCTGGCCTCCTCTAGGCCCGGCTGGTGCAAATGGGAAGCACTCAGCTGTTCACCAAAAGGTTGGCAGTTCAAATCCACGGAGAGGCACTTCTGAAGGGAGCTGCCCAGCTGCCCCCAACACGGCACGGCCACCACCACAGGGGCTCTGGGAGGGTAGTTGAGCGCCCGACGCATGACTCGATGGCTGCTAAGTTCTTTTCACACAAGCTGTTTCCCGCCGCCTTCTTAGGGCATTTTGGGAAATAGGCCCAACATGCTGACTCAGAGCGACTCCACCTGACAGGGCAGAACTGCCTCTTTCTCAGAGATGGCCGAACCGCTGACACAGAAAACCTTCATCGCAGCCTGTTACCCCTGCCTTGGTCCAGGCTCCTGTCTCAAGGGCAGGAGCTGTCTGCACCCAGCAGTGGGGAGGAGGGGATGCTTTATAGTTAGGGACCTAGTGGGCGAGGTCACCGTTAGCCCTGAGAATTGGGCAGAGTTGGAGGAAGACTTCTGGGAAGATCCTTCCTTAGGCTCAGGCATGCAAAGGACCTCTCAGACCTGCTACCGGGGCCAGAGCCCCAAAGCCTGGCTCTAGTGGACAGGCAGATGCCATGCTGCCTCTGGCCAGCAGGTGGCAGACGTGCCCCACCTAGGAGCGATGCTGGCTCCAGTTGAAGAAGCAAAGGGAGAGCAGCATCTTTCTCAGCTGCCTGGCTCTGTCCCTCCCACTGGCTCCCAGGGAGTCTGAAGCTGCTGCCACCCAATCACGGCGCCTTTGAGGGGTCCCAAAGTGCCCAAGTAAGCCTTGTCCTTTTGTCAGTTACTGTGGACAGAAGCTGGTCTGCAAAGAGAGCACCAGGCTGAGTAGCTGGGGCCATAGGACAGAGGCCTGGTCTGTAGCCGTTGCTGGGGCCCAGTGGCAGGGCCCAGGAAGGAGGCTATGTTTGCCTCACTCTGTTCGATGTTTCCAGAGACAGGGGCAGGATGGAAGAAGTCTCCCTCAAGGCAACTGCACGTCCAAGGAAGAAGTTACGAAGGGGAAGGGGAAGATGAGAAAGATGGCCATGCTGTCAGTTCACATATACGAAGTGCTGGCAGTGTGACCAGGACTGCATGGAGTGCTTTTTGTTTCAACTTCGTCATTTGGGGACCACAGGGAGAGAGATGGTAGATGTGAAAAAGATGGAGGGTTACAGAGATTCAGTTGCCCCAAGTCGCTTGGCTAGGAAATGTTGGAGCCGGCCTATCGTGGAGCCAAACTGACTAGAATTCTGGCTCTTCATCCCTGGTGGGGGAACCGTGGCGTGGGCTGCGTGAAGGAAAGAAGAAAGAAAGAAGAGCATTCCCAGCCTTGAGTGACAGGACAACGATTTGGGTACATCAGAAATTCTACCCTGGAGAAACTTCAGAAGGGGCTGAGTGCTCCCAGCTTAGCAGACTCTGGGGAGGGGCATTTGGTCCGGGGGACAAATGGAGAAAGTGTGAAAGTCCACTTGAACCTCGGTCATTCCACTGTGGCAAACACACTCCCAAGAGCTTCATTTCCACGCGAAGACACAGGCCAACCCACTCCAACCACATCCATTCCTGATCCTTAATACCCTCCACCCGTACTCCCACACCAGGGCAGAATACAGTTCTCCTGAGCCAGCTCCTTACAGAGGACTGGAGGTCGGTGCTTCCTGGCCCCAGAAAGCTGCGTTTCACAATGAATCGAGAGCCCACCTGAGATCCCCCTCCCAGTCCATCTACCCCACACCCGGGTCTTCTCAAGGACTGCACAGCACAGGACACTGGGCTTCCTTCGATGAACAAAAGCAGACACACAAACTCACTTCCCTCGCGTAGACGCCGACTCACGGCGGCGGTGTAGGGGAGGGTAGAACTGCCCCTGTGACTTTCTGAGACGGTCACTCTTTTTGTGGGAATAGAAAGCCTCGTCTTTCCCCCTTGCTTAAATGAGGGGTTGACAAATTCCTCCTAGTCACCGGTCAGCAAGTCTCAAGATGCGCGTCTCATTTAAACTATGGTTGGTTAGCAGAGAAGAAGCCAAGGAATGGAGAAAGGGCTCAAGTCTAGGTCCTGCTCATTCATGATGCAATCTCCAGGTGGGGCGGACAGAGGCCTGATGTGTGTCCTGTCTTCAGTCAGGTGATTATTTCCACGGAGGTCCTTCCTCCACGTTTCAGAGGCCGGCCTTCTGGAAAACAGAGACAGAGATGGAAATCCTGAGCTGATGTCTTCCAGGAGTTAGCTGATGCAAACCTTCCAGCTCATTATTCTGAGAGCAGAGGACAGCTGGGAAGACCAGTCCCTGAGGGCCCAGCCCGGTCAACAAGACATCTCTTTCCTGATGAGCAAAGGGTGGGCTTGGGGATCCACCCAGCCCGTCCTCCTTGGACAACTGGCCATGCATCTGAGCTGCCCCTCCCCAGGGAAGGACTGCATTGATTGTCAGGCCAGCTGGGTGGGGAGAACTCTGCGCCGTGGCCAGGTTTGGGATGCTGCAGCTGGGCTGGAAGGTGAAGCAGAGGCCAATGGTTCTGAGCTCCTTGGAGCCTGTCCCTCCTGTTGGATGAAGAGCTCAAGTCCAGGTGGAATGGTGGAGATGGCCAAGGGCGAGGGTTGCTGATGTCCTAGTCATTGGGCCAAGTCTTGATGCGTGTCATCTGCCCACACTGCGGCAAGCGTCAGCTGTGTCCCTGCAAGCCGTGATGCAAAGCCCCCCGGTCCTATTGGCTTACAAAGACTCTCCCTTTCCTTGCACGCGAATGGCTCGGCCCCGCCTCCAGTTTGGCAAGTTTGGTGGGAATTTGCTTGAATGTGAAGCGCGGGGGCAGGAAGGGAGTCTACGGTGGGGAATACTGGAGGCCCCAGGGAGGGCGGGCCAAGCAGATGCTGGGAATGCTTTGCTTGCTGGGAGTTGGAAAGAAGTCACTTTGGGAAGCCAGGAGCCATGGTGGGGAGGAGCTGGCCAGATGCTTGGTCCACAGGGGAGGCAGCTGAGACTTCAAAGGGTGAAGTGGTTTGTGGAAGGATCTTATCCTCTTAGTGGCCTGGAGAGGAGCTTGAGCCAAGTCTTCTGGTTCAGAGGCCCATCACCTACTCTTGATTTAGTCCTTGCGTATCTTCTCAATTCTAAAGCTCAGACTGACCACTTCGCCTCATGCCCCAGGGTCCAGAGGACCTCCCCCTGAAGGCCAGGTTGCATTGTCACATGGTAGGCAGAGATGGGGCAGGGACCTGTAGGGCAGAGTGGAAAGTCACTCTAAGAAAGTTGTGTTGCTTCTAAGGCCCTGGCTCTCCAATGTTGGCGTGTGCGTGGTCTGTTAGCAGTGAAGTAGGTGATTCTAGCCCACCAACTGCTCCAAGGGAGAACGATGAGGCCCTCTGGCCCCCTGAAAACCTGCAGGCTCCTGGCATCCCCACAGCAAGCCACCATGAGCAGGGATTGCCTCTAGGGCTGTGTGTCTGGCATCTTTTATAGTTCGGGGTCCTCAAACTGCAGTGTGCAGAAGGGTCCTCTGGAGAACATGATAGGAATTCAGGTTCCTGGGCCCCGCTTCCAGAAGGGAACTTCAGCAGGTTTCCGGCAAGGCCCAGAACATGCATTTTGAAGCGGTTCCCAAAGGTGACGACCTTAGGATTGTGTAAGTTGACCATGGACCTCTGACCCAAGGAGACTGTGGGCCCATCTGTCTTTCTATGCCAGTCATGGGATTGCTCCGTTTGCCCTCTTGCAGAAGACAAGAGTCCCTTACCTATCCAATGACTCAGCCATTCATTCTGGGGAGAAAGGTGGCACTTGCAACGTGGGGGAAATTGTTCGGCTCACAGACTTGAGTCAAACCGAGCAGGAGGGTTCGACAGGAACCTTCTTGGACACAGCAGCGTGCGAGTCACAGGAACGTTCCTGGTGGCCAGCCTGGGCCTTCCGAGAAGCAACTCCCTGCCTCGGGATGCAGCCCTCAGCAGAAACTGCTCTCACTTTACCCCCGTGCCTTCCGCCCGCCGTGTGAGAAGTGAACCACAGCGGGTTCTGGGAAGGGGGGTGGGTGGGGTCAGGGCACCTGGTGAAATAACAAGAGACCCTGTGTGAACAAGTTCATTCCCGCTCGAGTTTTTGCCAGCCCTTCCGTCATGTCCTGGAATGGAGAAAGGCTGGTGGTGAGGGGGATCTTTTCTTTCACACCCTCCAGTGGGTGTCTGTTGCTGAGTTAATGCTGACCCCACGCTCCCCCGCAGGACAGCAAGGACCTGTCTTTATGTAATCTACTCCATAGTCTTTACAGGAGCGACCTTTCGGGAAGCAACCAGATCCCTACCCACAGTGCCACTGGGGTTCTTAACACCCCTTTAACTCTGGCCAATTTCTTCCCCAGGGGCAGCATGGGTAAGGCCTTGTGCTGCCAACAGCACGAGCAGAGGTTCAGACCCACCGCTGCTCTGCGAGGCACAGGAGCTGACTGGTCTACAGAGCTGCACATTCGGAAACTCTGCGGAAGCAGTCTGCTTTAGCCCGTAGGGCAGTGGTATGGGTCGAAGCAGCCCTTCACAGGGGTCGCCCCTTTTATCACAGTTACAAAATGACAGTGATGGAGTCGCAACGGACATAATCTGATAGCTGGGGCATCCCCGCCGCACGAGGAGTGGTGTGAAAGGCTCGAGGCTTTACGACGGTGGAGAACCGCTGCCCTAGGGTCTCTGCGAGGCAGAGAGGACTGGCTGGCAGCGATGCTGTCGTGTCTCCTCTTACGATCAACTAGAGCAGATCCCAGGTGCAGAGCTCCGGAGCGGTGGCGACAGTAGCCAGCCAGCCATCAATCACAGCACTGGGGTTTCTGCGGGTGCCCGTGTGTCCTAGTTTCTCGCCACCATCAAGTCAAGGCTGACTCAAAGCGGCCCGCCACCATGGGCTTCCGAGATTGTGACTTGACAGGAGTGGGAAGCCCAGTCTTTCTCCCGAGGAGCTGCTGGCGGGTTCGAACAGCCGACCCTGTGAACTACAGCCCACTACATAACCCCTGCGCCCCCGTAGCGACCCTGTAGTGACAGCCACCTTTCCATCACTGGGTGGAGGTCAAGGTCTGGCTGCTCAATAACGACAAAACACCAAGAACAAAGCCCATTTGTACATTTGTTGCCACCATCCTTCTCAAGACACTTTCTTTCTGCTTAAGCCCTTGGTGTTAGCGCCTCCTTTTTCAGATGTATGTCCAGATGGTGACGAGTTGTATGAGCTCCCAATCAGATGATTTTTTTTAAAAAGCAACTGTCCGGAAAAGAATGCTGCCAACACATGTACAGATAAGCTTGATACAATTGTTGCATGGATTTCCCTAAGAGTTGTAAAAGCCCCCAATAAAAGCATCAGAAAAGGAAAAAGAACAAAGTCCAGACTTCATCGAAAGTCGGAACACTTGAAAACACTGAACTCTCTGTCTAGGTATTGGGAGGATTTGATCCTTCTGGGGTTACCAAGAAGAGTTTCAAGGTTTATGGAAAAGACTTCCAGGTTGGCCTCCTGCCTGAGGCTGACACCCGAGGTCACTGCCCTGAAGGACAATGAAAGGGGCCAGAATGCCAACCCATGTCCCAGTGGCTACAGGCGAGAGCCTTGGCATCAGGTAGTCCCAGGTCTGACTCCCAGTTCTGGAGTCTCCCAGAGGCCCCCTCATGGGCAGACATCTGGGTTCTCTGTGGCTGAGTCGCATATCATATCTCCAAGATGAAGCTGACAACGACCCTTCCCCTATAACATTATAGGGAAGTTCAAAAGAGATCGTGCCTATGAACCACACACTATTGGCCAACGGCAAAGACTTTTACAAGTGGTCGCTGCTGCTCCGGTGACTGCTGTGGTGGCTGTTCCTGGCCACTGTTGTTGAGGCAGTTTTCTGTGTTGGCGGTTTGGTTGGGGGGCCCGTCGTTGAGTGAGCTGTGGGAGAAGGGGCCACCGAGGAAAACCCACTCTCTTTCCTGAAACGTGTTTCATTTGGGTCACTCTCACGTCACACCAGTCCCCACCCACCCCACCCCAACTCCATCATTTTCCTGGGATCTTTGCCAAGTCCTCAGCCAGGAAAACATGTTCTATTAATTATGAAGAAAAAGCATGTTTTATTTAAAATCCCGGCTGCCGAACGTTCTGCCACGCTGTCTTTCAGTAGAATTACTTTTGCATTGAAGAAACCCTAATGAATTTAACATATAAATATATCTGTGCCGACATACACAGGCGAGTTCCTGTGACCCGATTTCCCTCAATACCAGGTACTCCATCAAGGATAATGAGCCGGGCTTGTGCTTAGGCTCCACTGTGCTTTGTTTGTTTGTCTTTAATCTGTAAGAAGTTGCAGGCACCTCTAGTCCCTTCTGTCTTCCACAAAACTCTGAGGGTTATAGCAAGAAGGCTAGTCTCTTGCGTCTCTCCTAAGCCTGGAAGAGACCCTAGTGTTGCTTCTGAGAAGGAAGTCTCTGAAAAAGATGGTCCTGTTGGGTCCTGAGGGGCGTGCCAGTGGGCAATGAATGAATTGACTAGCATACCAGCCTTGGCACGTGCCACACTCGCTACTCAGGAGCCAACATTGGCTGGCTCAAATGCTTTACCATCCACTATGTCTCTGAGCCACAAACAGACATGAACCACACACACACACATGTGTGCACATGTGCGCTGCAGCAGACAGAGTGTATGCCCATCCAGCAGAAAAGATGTCAACCACAGGGAGCAGCATCCGGGCAGCTTCTCCCTAACCTTACTGCTCTAAGATGCCATCCAGGCAGGGCTGTCAACCCCATGCTACTAGATCGTCGGATTGAAAACAAAAATAGAAAAAAGCAGAGAATCCACACTGTCAATGTGAAAACGTTCTGATTTTTAAATGTCTCCCAGAAATGAAGAAGAAAATTGAGAGACTCTCCAGGCTGACCTTCTGCCTGCCAGATAAACTCCGTGGTGGGCAGAGTCTACCTTCTAGCTGTCAGTTTGCACATCCTGTCTCTGCACACCGTTTCTGAGACTCTCTGCCCAGGAGGATTCTTGAGTTCTGAGCCTTGCATGGAAAATGTCACACACAAGCATTTTCAGTGTCGGCTCTCATGGTCAGGAGAGAAGGAACCTCTTTATCTTCCCTCACCATGTCTGAGGAAGGGCTAACATCAGCAAGGGTTCGCCTGCCCAGCCCTCGTTTTTGACTTTTGTCCCTGGAAGAGGCTAAAATTCCTTGACAGCCAAACCTAGAGGCACTTAAGGCACTTTAAGAGCCTCAGCAAGAAGAGGTTTCTAAGGCCTGGACACAGTCCACGTCCTCATTCAAAGAGGGGAGCTGGCTCCCATGGTAGGTGGAGAAGGCAACATTCTAGGTCGCATGGACCTGAGTGCAAGTCCTGGGTCTGCTCATCTATTTCGGGACGTCGGGCACATCAGTTGGACATCTCCAGGCTGGTGTCCTCATCTGTCTGATGGGGGCCACCATCCAAGGCTGTGATGAGGACAGGTGCACCAAGCTGGTCGGTTAAAAATGGAACATGGGATGGAGGGCCTGTAGCATCCCAGCCTCTGGCTTGGGATCACTCTGAGGAGGGTGGTCGTGAATCTATGCCGACCCACCCCCCCTTGGCCACTGGAATTCAGTTCCTGCTATCCACCGGGACCACTTGCTTGGCCATTCACTCCATGTTGGCTCCTTCCTCTTCTTCCCAACCTTTCCACTCCCCTATGGGGTTTCCTGAGATGGTCTTCCAAATAAACCATCTGCCCTTGCAGGAAACATCTTTGAAAGGGTAGTGGTTGCTAGGGCCATGAAGTCGGATTCAAGCCATAGCAACCTTGTGTACAACAGAGCGAAACAGGGTGCAGTTCTGCACCAGCCACACAATCGTTCCTATGCTTGAGTCCACTGTGGCTATCACGGTGTCCGTCCATCCTGTCAACGGTCTTCCCATCTTGTGCTGCCCCTCTGCTTTACCCGACCTGATGTCAGACAATAGGTCTCAACTTATGGGTTGCGACCCCTCTGGGGGGGTCCAACAACCCTTTCACAGGGGTCGCCTGATTCATAGCAGTAGCAACATTGCTGTTATGAAGTAGCAGCAAAAATAATTTTATGATTGGGGGTGTCACCACCTCCTGAGGAACTAACTACATGGAAGGGTCGCGGCATGAGCAAGGTTAAAAACCACTGTCTTGGAGGGAAGCGCCACTTAATGTGAATGAAGGTTGTACATATCAATATGGAAATTCAGACCACACATCCTGTGGACAAGCAAGACAGGAGAACCCATTCCCATCCCACATGATCGTTGTGACACCCACAGATATTTTCATGCAGAATAGCACCAGCTTTCCAGACATGAGCACAGAGAGGCACATTTCATTTGCTTTATTTCAGGGCAATAACTTTTCTGCTGACTCAAATTAGAGAGAGCAAAATTGAGCTCGTTCATGTAATTAATATTTTTTATTCCCGAAAACCTGGACTTTGCTGAACTTCTGTCTAGTTGTTACCTTGACTCGACACAAAATTGCATTTTTCTTTCATACCCTAAACTGGTGGTTCTCAATCTGTAGGTCGCGACCCCTTCGAGAGTCAAACGAAGAGCCTTTTCACAGGGGTTACCCGATTCATAACAGTAGCAAAATGACATTTCTGAAGGAGCAACCAGATCATTTTATGGTCGGGAAGGGGCGATGTTCACCACACCATGAGGGCCTGCGTGAAAGGGTCGTGGTGTTTAGGAGGGTGGAGAATCAGGCATCTAAAGGAAAGCAAAGTGGACCAGCACAGGAGCGGATCATGACTGGCTCCCTGGAGTTGACGGTCATTCGAGTGAACCCCTAGCTCTGCAGCTGCTCCAGGGAGCACACCAAATCCACCGACATCGAGTTGATGCCAATTGCCACCTATTGCCACCCTCTTGAGTAGGGTAGCCCTGCCCCCGGGGGCTTCCTAGAAGGTCACTTTTGACAGGAGCAGAAAGCCTCATCTTTCTCCCTTGGATCGGCTGATGGCTTCAAACTGCTGGACTTGAGATTAGCAGCCCACGGTGCCACCACTACACCGCCTAGGACACGGGCTTCTCCATAGAGGCCCGAAGGCAGATGAGCCCAAGCAGGAGTCGTACTAACTGCTGCATGAGCGAGTATTCCAGCACCTGCCCCAGAGGTTGGGGTCACAAACCCCATGACTGCTTTTCCATAAAAGTGTAAGGGCCTGGGAAGTCCATGCCCCTCCACCCAACAATCAGACTCGGGATCTCAGCGACTGCCTGCCCCTCCTGAGAGACCCAGGCCCCTGCATCTACGCGGACAGAAGAAATGCCACCCTTCCTCAGCCACAGCTCTGGGCAGGAGGCCCTGTTTGGGCAGGCTCATGGCATACAGGGTGGCTACCACTTTGCCGCTACAGGACTGAAGGTCAAGTGGCCCATCTTCTCTCAGGTCCAGCCCCTCATCCGAAAAATGAGAATCATGGCCGTGCCTGCTTCTTAGGGTCCTTCAGAGATGAACCCTGATCCATGAACGGTGCTTGGCATAGGGCTTGGCACATGACGGTGGCTGAGTTGGTTATTGTCTCTAGCACCATGGGGTGGAAGAGTCTGCAGACCCCATCTGGCGATGCGGCCCCCATTCCCCCCGATGCTGTCCGGAACTCTCTGAAGCATCTGAACTAATTGGCCACTTTCCCTTCGATGTCTGTGCACCGGCCTGCGGAAGGCAGCCCTCCTTCCCGACCACCTGTCTGGCACACATCTGGGGGAAGAAATCATTCCAAAGCCCTGGATCCTCTCTTTGGAATTGACTAAGCCCATTGCCTGAAGGCTATCGCTCATATTTTCTCTTTGATCTATTATTGACTTATAATTTCATTGCTAACCCTAAAAATTCACTGGGGCTTGCCAAAAAAAAAAAAAAAAAAAAAAAAGGAGGAGGGGGGCATATTTGAAGGCCATTAGCGTTTTATGAACTTCAAACAGACTGCATTTGCTTCTCCTGGCCTGCAAAGTTTAGAATCTCGTTCTTTCGGACTGGCACCTTCTCTGGGCCTTTCCTGGCCTCTGATAACTTCTGTCGCTGCTTCCTGGGCCTGTGGTCTTTCTGCTGGGTCTAGGCTCCAGAGAGCCTACAGCCAGGGCAGTTGCTTTTGAGGGCTTGATAGCGTCTGTAATTGCAGTCACTGAACATACAACAGTCATCAGTGGAACCAAACAAAGTCTTTTGGAAGTGAGTCACTTGGCAGCCTGGCAGGGGCTCAGGTAAGCCCTGTAGGTGTCTGGTGCAAGTTAGCTGGTGTCAGGGGAAGGGGATGCGGGGGCAGAGGGAGAAAAGGTGTTGTTTTAGAAACATGCTAATCAGAAAGCTTGCGCTTGAGTCTGCTTCCTGCTGGAATCCTTCCAGGGAACAAATCTTAGGTGCTCAATGAAAAAGTACTTTGTCAGACAAAGGGCTTAAGGCTCTTACTTCAGGTGTCCCTTGTCGCCAGGCCTCACCCTGCCCCTCCCCTGGCCTGGCCGACCCTAGAAATGGGTACCTTCTCATTTACCATGCTCATCCTGTTAAGATAAAGGAGCCCCCCTGCCCCCAACTCCATACACACCTGCCTCCAACAACTCTGGGAGAAACGGTCTCTTGCTTTGCAGGAGGGAGAACCAAGGCTCAGAGGGTTCCTGTTCTTTGCCCCGTATTCCATTCCACTCCAAACCCGAACCCACCTCCTGCTGCCGCCGAGTTAATTCTGACTCCCGTCAGGACCAATCAAACCAGCTGCTACTCATCACCACCCACGCACGCACCCATGCATGCACACACAACAGACAGAAACTGCCTGCACCTGTGCCACCCCCACAATGGTGGTTCCTGCCCTATGTGGCTGCCACCGTATAACTCCAACTCGTGGCGGGTGTCCGATAGTGTCCACGGACAGCCTCCTCTTCCTTCTAAGGAGCAGTTGGTGAGTTTGAACCCGAGACCTTTCCGTTAACAGCCCAGAGCGCCTCCCACAGTACCCCCAGGGTTCCTGAGCCTCCGTCCTAGAATCTGGGAAAGCTGGGATTTCAACCTCGACTCCTCACATCTCCCCAGAAGACACCCCGAGTCTCTGATACCCCTCCGTTCCCCACCCGTAATCACTCACAAACCCATCCCAGGCCCAAAGATTTCCCCACGTGCAGTCGTCCTACAGTCCGGGTGCTCAATACATCAATCAAGAACTATTAGTCAATCGCAAATATAGTGTGGGTTGATCGCATGGCATTAAAAAAATATATAAACCCATCATCAATCCCGTCACTTAACTGATATGCAGCAACAGCCGGTCGGATGCACTCTTAGGTGTCAAACACGTGCACAAGCAACTGCGCCAAGTGCAGCAAAACTGACAAGCTAAGTTATCGCCACTTTTAAGACCCTAAACATAAGAAAGGGTGTTAAAATGAGTGGGGGAGCTAGACCATGGAAGAAGACAAAACGTCTCACTTTCATATGGAATGGGAGATTTTGACACTACAAGCCAACATTCAGGTCAAGTCCAGAGTGCATAAACAGTTCTGGAACTTACTCGCAGACAGAAAGTACCCAAATATGAGAAAAGGTGCTGTCTCCTTGACTGCATTATTCGACTCTACTTATCGATGTAAGTCAGCCTTTTCCCACATAAAGATCATTACGTCCAAGAACCGTTCCACCATGACTGATGATCATTTGGAAGTGTACTTGAGGCTGCCTGTCAGCAGCTACTGTCCGGACTATGCATCCCTGCCCTGGCTCATTCCCTTCAGTGTAAGTCATTAGAGTCAACTCAGGCGATGACAAAAAATGTACATAGTTAGTTGTGTTGTGTGGGCAATATGGACTCATGCGGTTATGTAAGGTACACAAGCATATATTGTACATAAAATGAATTCTCAGCGCACTTATGAATCAATGTAAAACATAAATAAAAGTAAATATGCTTTGCATTTTTGTCATGGGTAGATCATCTTGACTTGGTCATTTTACAAGGAGCCCGCATTGCTGAAAAAGTGTGAGCGCACCCACAGGCACCTTGAGAGAAAGATCCAGGCCCCAGGCTCAGCCACGGAGAACCCTGTGGAGCCCAGGCCCCAGCCCCAACCCCCGGTTGACAGGAGTTGGGATGCTGTCTGAGCAGCTGTTCATGGGGGTACGCTCAGCTGGGCACCATCCACCTTCCCCTAAAGCCCTGGTCAGCCCTTTGAGCACTGCTTGTTATGTCTGTAGGGCTCAGAAGTAAAACTGAAAAGGAAACAAGCTTCCTGTTCAGGTCATGGTGAGCTCATTTGTTTGCAAAAATATCTTTCTGGCTCCCGAATAAATTTTAAATTATTGTGGGGGGCAGGTAGGATCAGTTCTTCTGTTTCAAAAGCTGGCCCACTCCTGAACGTAAAGTCTACCGTGCCCCACGGGCAAGGGCCGGTTCGGTCTGCCTCACAAGCTCAGGGCTCCCTCACCAGGTGTTTGTAAGGAGTCCTTCACTGCCCCTGAGTGGATTCTGACGCCTGGTGGACTGGCCCTGAAGGTCCTGAGACTGTAACTCTTTTACCAGAGTGGAAAGCCTCCTCTCGCACCTGCAGAGCGGCTGGTGGTTTTGAACTGCTGACCTTGTGGTTAGCAGCCTGATGCTTAACCACTGTGCAGAGGGGCTCTTGTGAAGGGAACACTTACCCCAACGCTGGCCTTCCCCACCAGGACCACAAGCACCAGGACCTGGAGGTCTAGCACTCTGGCAAACATCTCTGCAAGGCCTCGTGTCCTATTTCACTTCCAAACACAGGTTCTCCTGTTGCCTCTGCCTTTGGGGACAGGGGTGGGAAGGGATGTCCGCCTCCTAGGATTCAGGAACCAGTGAAGGGGATGAAAATGATTAACCAGGCATCAGATACTGTTTAATGTTTTGCAGACCTGTTATCTTGATTCAACAAATGCTCAGGGGGGACGCGGGGGCTGGGCTGAGGTATGGGTGGGTTCTTTTCCGGGGAGAATGTCACCAAGAGAGGGACAGGGCTGAAGAGCGGGTGCCCTGGACCCCGAGTGCATGTGTGAGGGGGGTGTCTTGTCACTGAGAGTCCCTAGCGTATCCAGGTTCAGGTGGAAAGCCATCAGAGGAGAGACCTCACGCCTGGACCGGGCCCTCTGCTGATGCCAACAGCATATGAGCACTGCATCCTGATTCAGCAACTCCAGGGGCGAAAGCGGCCTGGCCGGGCTCTTCAGAACACTGCACTGTTCTATTTACGAAAGATAAATTAGAGGATGCAAAACTGCTATTGACAAACATCGATTCCAGGCCCTTTGAAGAATGGCCCACGGTGGTTTGTCAGCTTCAAAAGTTTTCTTTCAAATCTCATTACGTAAGGTTTTTACTTTTTAATTATACTCCACCCCCACCCCACACACTTTACATCAGTCTTTTTCTGGTAGCGGGAAAAGGAAAACAAAAGGCCAACAAGAACCCACACCTTGAGAGTCAGACGAAGGGTTTCTGTTCCCTTTGGCTTTGTTTAGTGACCTTGGTTATTGGTGGGGTTGGGAAAAGCAGCAGTATCCTTTTATGTAAGTAGTGTCTTGTAGACACAACCGAACTCTTTCATAGGCATCATCTTCAACACCCGTATATAAACACCTGACTGTCCACGGGAATCTTTGAGAGACTGCGGGAATCCACCAGGCCTAAGGGCTAAATCCAGCCTTGGCAAGTGTGCTAGGGCTGAGGCCTGCAGTTGACTTCCCGTCTCCTCCTCACCCCTTCCCCCAGCTGTCACCCCCATTCCCCGCCTGCTCACAGGGGATTGCTCAGTTTCTGGAGGTGACCCACTGGGACCAGTCCAAGAGCAGGCCAGTCAGTGGCCAACACCAGCTGGACACTACAATGAGGAACCAAGCCCTGTGGTTTCACCTCCCAAGCACTGCTCAGTATGTCCTCCTCCTCCTCTTGATTCTGTCTCCACACTGCTAGCTCACTTCTGGGCAACAGTCACCAATTAGATCTACACAGGCTGGGCTCATATTCTAGAAAGTTCTCCTCTACACATACCTTATGCTTTTTTCTACCTCTAAACCCAACCCTAGGTCTTTCCTTACCCTGAGTCCTAACTCTCTTTTAGCAACTTTGTTAGTTCCATTCATGGATGCGTCTTTCAGCAATCCAGTCCAAATGTTCTCAGAATTTTCCTTCAGAACCTCTATTTGTCTCATCAGAACTCACCTGCAAAGCTGTTTTATTACTAGTCGGTCATACAGAGCCCCGATTCTTGAACCCTCCAGGAGAGCGGCCTCTCTGTTTTTATTTTGTTTTGTTGTGCCTGTTTTTACTCGCAGCAGTATCTAGGCCATAAAGAGATACCCTGCTGATTTCGGACGCAGGAATGCAAGAGTTTCGTGTCCATTGCCTGCACAGAATAGGCGATTGATAACTAGGTAGTGGGTGAATGAATAAGCCAGTGAGGAATGGTATTCAAGTGACAGTGGGACACCTTCCCACTGTATAACCTTCCCCCTTTCTCCCAAGAACTCAAGCCAGTTGCCATTCTGTCGGTTCTGACACCTTGAGTCTCCAAGGCTGCCGTCTGGGTGGAAGTGGATGGCTGCACCCCCCCCCCCACCACCTTGGGAGCTGCTGGTGCTGAATGGGAGGAAACACTGCCAGGGAGGAAACACTGTGGTATCCTCCTAAGTGTTCTTGTGTTCTGCTTCAAAAGCTCCCTGCCGTCCAGTTGATGCCGATCCATGGTGACTCAGCAGGACAGGAGGTTTCAGACCTCGTGACTCTCATGGCTGAGAGTTAGTGGCCTGTCTCATCCCCACAACACCACCAGAGCTCCAGGGAAAGGATACACAGCCTTTGCCAATCATCTGCCGTGGAGCCCTGGTGGTGTAGTGACTAGGCGCTGGCCTCTAATGCACACTGTCAGCCGTTCCAAATCACCAACAGCTGCTCCGGAAAAGACGAGGCTGTCTAGTCCCATAGACAGTTGACAGTCTCAGAAACCCAGGGGGGGCACTATGAGTCAGTATTGACTAATGAGAGGAAGAAGAATCCTCTCTTTATAGGCTGAAAGTGCCTGGCCGGTCCCTAGACTAACCTACACGGTTGGCCGTGCAAACCCACCTGTCAACCCTGCAGAAGAAAGGCCCGATGACCCAGGTCTTGCAAGACCACAGCCCCCAACACCCCGTCCAGCAGCTCCGCTCTGTCCCATGTGGGGTACCCGGAGCTGGAATCGAGCTTTTGTTTGAAACCGCCAAGCAACTGTTGTTGGTGGCTCAACACTCATGGATCGGAACTCTGGCGTGTAGACTGACATCCTGGATTCTCCGCTATGCCGGCTTGCCATGGCACGCTCCCTGCGGCGGCCTCAGAGTGTGCCCGAGTCACTCACACACTGTTCTGCCTCTTTCCCCAGACGCGGTCTGTCTCCCGAGGGAGAAAGGTGGGGGTTTTTTACTCCCATTAGAGTCCCAGGTTGGAACATTCCCAGGGGCAGTTTCAGCCGGTCCTGTAGGGTGGACATCGACCCGATGGCAGTGAGTTTGGTTTTGAGTCTGGGTCCGTCTGTATTGCTCACTGCCCTATCCAGGAAGGACTCTTGCTGGCTGGTGTGGAGTGAGTGTCCATCCGTCTTGGTTGGGTTGGGGATGGATGCATGGAGGATCGGTAGATAAATGGATGGATAGATTTAATCAATCGAAAAATGGAAAGAATAAAACAGCTGGCTCTGGTGGCAGAGCCCCTCCCTTGGCAAAGACTCACAGTTCAAATCTGAGCAGAGCACTAGAGCTTCCCCATGGCCTCTTTACCCGCCTGCCCCCCACTTGCAAAATGAGCCCCGACCTTTTGTCGCAGGTGGTCTGAACCATCAAGGTGATGTGAGCGTGAGACCTCCATGGGCAACACCCAGCTGGCACGGAGGAGACACCACCTGGGGACCTGACCGCAACACTGGAGCCGCCAGGTTGTACATCCTTCCTTCCTCTTATCTTTCAGTGGGGACTTCAATCTTCCCTCTTGCATTTGTGCTTTCTTCTGTTCAGTGCTTGTCGATGCCATTGAGTGTATGCACCCCCCCCCCAACCGCCGCCACCCCATGCCCCATCTCTCTCATCCCGTCAATCAGATCTACAGCCACATAGGCCTGCCTCTTGGATCTCCAGCCTTACAAAGTGCTATCACTTGGGCTGTGTGATGTGCCTGGTTCCAAGTGCACCTTTGATTTATTAAACATCCGTGAATAAAATTCTGCATACGTTTTGCATGTGGGAAAGTTGTTGCGGGAAACCTGAAAGAGAAGAGGGAGCTTGAGGTTTGGGGGATCCCTTTCTGTCGAGAGTGGTCGGCTATCAGAATCCAGGGTGTGCCGTGATGGCTTCAAAAGCCTCCTTCTCACTTTGGGGGAAGGCGGGGCTCTAAACACCTTCTAAAATCTAGTTTCTGGACACCTTGTGGTCCCGCCCTCTCCTCTAAGAACCTTTGCCTGTCAGCTCTGTGGTGGATTGCCAGATTTGAGTTTGGCATCAGACGGAGTCTGCGGCGAAACTATTACCTGGCTGTGCGATCTTGGGCAAGCTGCCTACCTGCCCTGAATCTGGCTTGCCTACGTCTTCTGTGTATTGAGTGATGTGATGGCTGTCGAAAAGCCCGGCATGGCGCAGTAGGTACACAATGTGCTCAGAGCGTTCTCTTTTCTTTTATCATTTCATTACTCAGTTTATTTCTAATGTGCTTTAGAGATGATACGTTTTGTCCCAAATCTGTGTGGTTATCAGTGAGACCCATGAGTTGGACAAGAGCAGGACTAGCGATGACAGGACACACACATACCCCCCTACCCCCCTATGCTCTCTGTCCCTTGAACTGGGCACGCATTAGAGGTCATAGGCTGCTGGGGACGGCGACATCGTGTCTGCCGCGCAAATTGACAGACCCCTGTGTGAGGTTGCTCCTTGCAGGTACTGACTCTGAGCCTGGCAGGGCACATGGGACTTGCAGGAAGGTGCCAGGAGAAAGCTGGGGGGAGCCCAGACTGGCAGGGAACCCTCAATACTGGTCAGCAGACACTTAAAGGTAACCACACAGCAACCTCTGCTATTTGGGACAAGTCGGTGATCCCCCTGGTGACTACTGTTACCAAGAAGACTCTAGTGTGTGTCTAGTCCCAAGATCGGCTGCAGGGTAAAGCAGGGGTGAGAGATCCTGCACCTGGACTCTGGCCTTCAAGGCCCTCACTTTCCTGCCCCTTCCCCCTGCGGCGACCCTTTCATACAGCGCTTCATGGGGTGGTGACCCCCTCCCCCAACCATAACATTATTTTCATTGCTATGCCATCACTGTCATTGTGCTACTGTTGTGAATCGGGTGACCCCTGTGAAAGGGTTCTTTGGCTCCCCAAAGGGGTAGCGACCCACAGGTTGAGAACCGCTGCGGTAGAGAAACAGCCCTTGGCTCTCTGGTGCCTCAGTTTCCTCATCTGTGACATGGGCATCCTACTAGTATGCATCTGATGATGCCGCTCTGAAAGTTAAATGGGCCTCCGTCTGCCGTGTGCCTGCATATAGAGCGTGTGCTACATACCCTCCACCTGGCTTGTCCTGGGGTGGGGAGAAGTGCTGGGGAGAGTTTGGCCAAGGTCGCCCTTGGTTAGTAGAAGGGCTGTGAGAAGTCCATTTTTGGTGGATGGAATGAGTGACTTTCAAGACAGATAGATGGGTGACTACAATGACTGGACAGACGACTTTGCCCTGGCACAAACCCAAAGAAACACACCTAGTCATCTAGGTCTGGACTCCAGTCTTGCCTCTGACTTGTGGTCCAGCCAGAAGGTCTGCAGATGCTACCCTTGAACCCTGATTGCAAAGAATCCCTTTCCTGCAAGCCCACCCATTGTGCCCCCACAGGCAGAGGCTGTGGAGGCTTAAAGGGAAGGCCTGCAGCAGGACTCTGACTCCTCTTCGTCCGTCTGCCAGAACTGGACAGAACCTCCATCTCTCCCCACTCTTCAAGAAGCCTCCATTAATCCCAGAAGTGCTTGGCAGGGGTTGAGCCACCCCCCACCCCCACCCCGTGCTCCCCACCTCCTGGCACTGCCTTCAGTCACTGCACAACACAGAGAGTTCAATAGCTTCTGGTACATGAAAAATGTCAAGTGGTAAGTCATGACTATCAGGGAGCCCCGGAAAAGGGAGGTAAGGGGGTGCTGGTGGTAAGTTGACAGCTAGCTGCAAGGGCGGGCGTTCAAATTCCCAGTTGTTTGAGCATTTTGCTCTCCCAGGGGAGAGTTTCTTTGAGTCCCGATGGAGTACTAGAGGATGCCTTGGGCTGCTGAACACAAAGCCAGAAGTTCAAGTCCCCCAGCCTATCCTCGGGAAACTCATGAGGGAGCCCTGCCCTGTCCTGCCCTGTCCTGTTGGGGTGAGGTAAGTCAGACACAGCTCCATGGCAGTGGTTTTGAACTTCTGGTGGCGGGGCTGGTGACGGGCCGCAGGGCTTGGAGAACAAGAAGTGTGAAGCTGTTCTTGCTCCCTCTAACCTCCATCTAGGTCTACACACTGCCCGTGGCAGCAGTGGTTCGCTGCCTGTTTCTGTCTCCCTAACCCTGCCCTGAAGAATTCCGAGCAACATGTTCTTTTGAAATGTTCTCTGAGTTTGGGGAACAAAAAGCAGCCCGGAGGGACAAGCGCAGAGCTGTAGAGTCCTTCCCAGCTTTCCCAGAGAAATCCTCAGAGGGCAGCATTGATTTCCCTGGAAGACCGAGCAGGTGCATTGTCCTGATGGAAAACCAAACCCAGTGTTCGGTGCTACTTCACAGGCCTCCCCATCTGTGCAGGTCTCACCTTGCTAAAAACAATCTCCCAAATAATCCCAAGGGATCATCCTGGGATCGTCCGGTGTCCTTTGAGGAAATTTACCACAATGACCCCCTCGGGAATTCCGAAGCTAACAGTCAATCTAGTCTTCCAAGCTGACCTCGCTGCCATGAGCTCAGTTTTGAGGTCTCCCTGACCACCCCAAACATCCAGAAATGATTGTTTTATGTGGGAAGCATTCCCGAAATGTGGGCAAAGCTTCAAAGTACTGTCTTGATACTGAATATCAGCCTTGACCTCAAAATCCACTCCCCGCATCATGGAACCAGAAGTATCTCCTCTCTCCCCCTTTTTTCCTTTCAAGGTTGGCCATTTGAAACCGTCAGCTGATCCTAGGCATCATGATGAGATTTCCTACTCCTGTAAACCCACAGTGGTACCTTGCCCTCCGCAGTGGCTCTGAACTGGCATCTGCTTGATGGCAGGGAGAGGGAAATGGCGGAGCAAGCCTGCCTGCAGCCACCTGAAGATCACAGGGACATGCTGAAAGGCATACAACTGGGGGTAAGCCTGGGCACGTGTGCATCACCCTCGCAGCAACATTTTTTTTAACTTGGATTCATCTATGCTGCCACCCTGATATGCACCCCAGGGAAATTTATCCTGAAGTGAGTTCAACTGCTGGCCGACATGTGCTGACGTACAACGCTGCGATGTGAATCCTTTCAGATGCTTTTCACTGGAGACGATGCCTCGTACGAGTCAGCCCCTGTCCACTTTGCTCACCAGGTGCTCTCCCCCCACTGCCCCCACCCCCCCAGCACCTAGCACCATTCCTGCCTCTGTTTGCACAGTCAGGGTGACCGCTTAGCCTCAGGGTCAGGTGACTGGGGCTAGAATAGACCTCCTTTGTCCCCCCTTCACCTTGTCCTCCTGGGTCCCTGCATGCGCCTCCATGGCTCACGGTCCTGGTCACCCCCAGGTAAAATCTCTGCAGAAACCTCACGTGGGTCCTTCGGATGACTCCGCCACACACCTTCGGGGGCCTCTGGTCTCTCAGCCGTGGCTCAGATTAGCCATTTCCTAAATGCCAATCTGTGTCCATTCTCAGCTCATTAGCAATGCCTCTTTGCCTGCAGGGCAAAGTTCACACAGATTAGGGTGCCATGGGAGGGGAGCCCGGTCAGCTGGGTTTTGGTGGCTTTGCAATCTTCTCCCTCTGCCCAGCTTTATGTGTTGCCCCCACCCCTCTGGGACACACTCTGTCCTCAACTCCCCTCAGGGGCCACCTCATATCTTCCTTCATGGACATTTGTGGTTTCCTGATTAGAAAAAGCCTTCTCTCCCTTCTGGAATTTGTACAGCCCCACTCCCTTCCTTTCAGACTCTTGAGAGATTTCTTTGAAGAAATCTATGATCTTAGAGAGGCTGCGAAAGAAGACACCTTCAGAAAATTGAAAACTGCCCAGGTGAGAAAAGGGGCAGGGAAGTTGCAGTGAAGAATTGCCCCATCACAACCACACCCTGCTCACTTCCAGAAGGCAGCAAGAGGCATCCTGTGGGCATCTCGGTGGGAAACGGTGCCCCCGCCAACCCCTTTGCACTCCCTGACTCAAAGATCACTTCCAGTTGACGTGAGTCCCTTAAGGACGCTGAAGCTGCCAATTTCTTGGGGCACAAACAGGAGCAGGTACAAGTCTTTGGAGCAGGATCAGAGGTGGAAGCGCTGCCTTTTCCAAGTGTAGGTGGAGAGCAGGTCAAGAAACAGTAGCATCACATTTGGGTATTTTATTTACTACCGGTGCTGTGATTTTGTGTGCACATATATTACCTTGATGGTAATGGTGGCTACTCGTTGGGCAGTGATCCGTGGGCCTGTCATTTGAAACCACCAGCATTTCCTTGGGAGAAAGACTGTCCTGTGAACAGTTACAATCTCTGAAGCCCACAAGGCATTGCTGTTCCACACTGGCCAGAAGGCAGTGAATTTGGTTTTCTGTAGACAAAGGGTCAACCTCAGAAACACTGACTCTCATTTTCTATTTTTATTTTTTTATTTTTGATGTGAGGATAGTGCATCTGGAGTTCATTCCACCAGGTCAGACTGTTAATCCAGATTTCTCTTCAGAGGTTCTGAAAATATTGTGTAGCAGTATGCAGCAGTTGGGGGACTGGTTTGGCCACCACAACATTGCACCTGCTCGCGCAACCAACTCAGTGTGCCAGTTTGGGCCAAAAATAGCATGCCTCTTTTGCTCCACACATCTCAGTCACCTGACCTCACTTCCTGTGACTTATTTTTTTGTTTCCACAAATGCAGAGGTCCCTGATAGGACAGAGATTTGACAACATAGGAGAGAAGAAATAAAAAACGAGGGAGGCGCTGTCAGCCCTTCAAATAGATGAGTCTGAAAAATGTCTCTAAGAGTGGAAACTCAAAGGTATTATGTGAAAGGGAGAGTTCTTGGAAGGTGAGTTCCTGTGTGTGTGTGTGTGTGTGTGTGTGTGTGTGTGTGTGTGTATAGATACAGAGACCTTGGTGATAGTGACAGTCTCTGAAACGGACCATGGCAGTCTTCTCTGTCCTGTGGAGTGGCCATGAGTCAGCGTGAACTTGATGGCAGTAAGTCTGGTTGGTTGGTTGGTTGGTTGCTGGCCCTCTTGGTTTTGGTGGGAAGAGACATGACAGTGGACAACGATAGCGAGACTTGGGAACGGAAGCAACACTGCCCTCTAGAGCCAGCAGATCTCCAAGTTGCTTGGTAGGCCCTGTGGGGTCCAGGTCAACTCTCCTTGGACCCAGGTGGGAGATTCAAACTGATGTTGGGGTTTTCTTGGCTGTAACCTTTACAAAAGCAGATCACGAGCTTTGGCTCCCACAAAACTGCTGGGTGGGTTCACTTCACAGCAGAGTTCTGGACCCAAGGCAGCCCACTCTGCCATTTGTCCTTGACCTCTGTCCTTGGGGCCACACATGCAGAAGGGAAAGCAACCACCAGTAAACTCCAGAGTCGTTGACAGCAGGTCCATGGGGATAGATGCTTCCAGAGACAGAGGTCATCCTGGATTGTCAGGGAGTGGGCTCTGGACTCCTCAGCTCTGGGGGGAGCCCGGTCCCTCCCACTAACCCACACCCCATTTTTGCTGTGGACCCATTTGAGGGCTGGGCTTTCCAGGCAGTGACATTGGAGCTGACTTTCACATCTCCACCTGGAGGTTAGAACTTCAGTGTATCTTTCTAGGGGGGGGGGAGGAGGGGGAGGCAGGGACTGGGGTGGTGGGGTGTGGCCCTGTGTGCCTGCTGCCCTCATCCCTCATGACCCTGATGGCACACAGTAGAAGGGAAACAATAAAACAGGGGCGCCTGCAGGAGCCTATGAAGATCTCTCTATAGCAGGGGTCCTCAAACTACGGCCCGTGGGCCACATGTGGCCCACTGAGGACATTTATCTGGCCCGCCAGGTGTTTTTGCTATCACTTCTGTCCTGCTTAGCAGCTAGCTCATCCCAGCCCTGCAGTGAATTTGTTAATAGTGGTTTGTTAGTTTGTTTTTCAAACTTTGGTCCAGCCCTCCAAAGGTCTGAGGGACAGTGAACTGGCCCCCTGTTTGAAGAGTTTGAGGACCCCTGCTCAACAGTGTTGATGAGCAGATTCCATTTGGAGGACTGAGGTTTGCCCCACCCAAGCTATGGTCTCTTCAATTGCCTCAAATGCATGGGAAGGGAGCTTGAGGAGATGGGGAGTTACAACTTGAGCTGCTAACTGCAAAGTCTGCCCTTTGAACTCTCCAACAGCTCCTGGCGAGAAAGAGTGAACTTTCTGCTCCCTTAAAGAGTGATGACCTTGGGACCCTAAGGGGGCAGTTCTACTCCATCTCAGAGGATCCCCCAGTGGGTTTTGTAACTGTCTGGTTCACATCGGACTATGATATCAGCGGTTCAAGCCCACTCAGTCTTCTGAGGGAGAAAGGTGAGGCTGTAGGTTCCTATAAAGAGTCAGTCTTTTTGTTGTTGTTGTTGCTTTTCTGGTTTGTTTTTAATGTTGGTGGAGGCTGGACAATAAATCAGGATGACTCTAGGAGAACCCCTGCCTTGGAGTTACGGTGTTGTGAAGGAATATGGAATATGTCCCGGGCGGCCAGAAGAACGAGCGAACCTGTCTTGAGTGGAGGACAGCTGACATGCTCTGAGAAGTGAGGTGGCAGACACAGTCTCACCAGTCCGGGACTTGCCTCCAGGAGACGTCAGGAGGCGTCAGGCCCTAGGAAAGGAAGGACTCTTGCTGGGTCCCAAGGCTAGGGGGGCCCTGCGTGGGGTGGAGAGACTCAGTGACTGCCACACAGGGCTCCCACGAGACAATGGTGAGGACCCCCTGTTTCCTTCTGCTGCCCGGGGCCTGCTGTGAGTCAGCACAGCCAGATGCCACCCAACCCGAGTGTCACCACACCAGGGCCAGTCAGGGGACAGCACGGAGCAGAGGGAAAGGAGTCCCAGAAACACCTTGGTGCGGACAGGGGTGCGCTGGGTCCATCTCACAGAGTCTGCCACATCCAGCATCTTTATCCGGCCTCCAGGATGGTGGACCTGGTGTGGCCAGTTGGCCTTTGGAAAAGAAGTCAGAAACCCTGACCTCCTCTGGTTTTTAAAAGTTCATCATTAGGTAGTGGGGGTGGGGTGGAGTGTGTGGGGGGGGCGGATGATAACTAACTCACTAATGTTTAACCTGTGTGGGCCAACAATGTGTGCTGCCCATAAAGCACGTCTGTGGGCTGTTTTGACCCCAGGGGCCGCCAGTGTATGACCTTTGCCATCTGCTTCCCTGCTTTCACTCCCTCTGGTTTTTGCAAACCATGCTGCCCTCCCCACCTCCCCCCACCCCCTTTACACAGAGTAAGCCTCAGAGCAATTACACAATTCTGTATTGGGAGGCCTCCAGTGGGGCAGAGTTTAGACTTCATAGTTGGTTATCTACGGGCCCCCTGCCCCTGCCCCCAGAATGCTCTTCCTTTCCAAAAGGAAAAATAAGGGGGTGGGGGGAAGAGAAGCACCTTTTTCTGGCTCCTTTGCCAGCTTACAAAATCCCTGCTGACTTCACTGGGTCCCTCGGCTTCCTGATGGTAAAGCCAGCTGGTGGCCTTGCTCCTCGGACGGAGGGCAGGAGACGGACATTGATAACTCTTACTTCCTGCCGTGTCCCATTCTGTGCCCAGCCCCGCCCCAGGATTGCCTGGAGCCTTGTGGGGGACAGGTCAAAGGTGGTTGGGCTTTCTTGTCAGACACCAATTCCCCTGACATTTATGTGAACAGCATTCCACATGTTTCTTCCCTGGAGTTTTTCTTTCTTCTGCTGCTGCTGATTGACCTTTTCCTGGTGGTACCATGGCTAAGGCGAACAGGGAGGTTGGCGTGTCAAGTGTGCCCGCAGCTCCCTGGGAGAAAAGAGCTCATTATTTGCTCCTGTGAGGATGACAGTTAAAAATAAATCTGACGGGACATCCCTTCCCTATTGTTTGGAGTGGCGATGAGTCGGAACAACAATGCGTAAAGATGATAGGCCAGAATAAGCCTCGGTGGCGAGGCTCCTGGTCACCGGGACTACCTGGTTGGGGATCAAGTCAGAGGCCCACAGGGACAAGGACCTCGGCCCCTCTGGGGTTGCCAGAGTGAGAGTTGCCGAGGAAACAGTTTCAGGGGTCTTGGGTGTGTGCAGAAACATCACAGCAGGAGGCTGGTTGAGCAGGGTCCTCAATGCCCACGAGGAGCTCGCTCTGCTGAAGTAGTGAATCCCCGCTCCCAATGGAGAGCATGTGGAGACGGTCAATCACTTCACCAAGCCTTACTTGGAAGGACCCTAGAAGATAGAGTAAAACCACCCTACCACCCCCCTTTGGGTTTTCAAAGCCACCCATCTGGAAGCAGAGAACGTATCTGGTGGGTTCGAACCATTGGTCTTGCTGCTAGTAATTCTCTCCTTCTGAGGATGGTTTCGATGAAGCATCAGCTTGAGTCAGCCTCGGGGGTTCAGGTTGGTGGGGGGGCGGGTCAGAAGTGTGGGCTCTGAACCCCAGGTGCTGCCTGCTCTCCTGAGTCCATGACGGATAGTGCACTTGGGTAAGTGGATTCCTCTGACCTTGAGCCCCTCGGCTTCTAAGGTTTTTGCGAAGACTCAGGACAGAGCAATATTTCTCGACATGTGAGATCTGTGGAGACACTAAGGCCAGGACCACATGTGCACAAGGTGCTACATGCATGCTGCATGCTCACAGCTCTCATCCCGCCCTTCCTCAGGGTCAGTCCAGAGGTGACCTCATTAATCCATCCTTGGTCTCAGGGCCGGCTGACCCTCAGGCTGCTTGGTGGACTTGGCCCCTGGGAAGCCCGAGTGAAAGCCCAAAGAAGGGAGCCCACTGATAACCAGGACCTTCAAGTTGACTTCCGCTTGAGGTGACCTCACTGTCAGAGTGCAGCTGCTGTCCAGGGGGCTTTCAGGGCGGATTTCTGAAGTTGGTGGTCAGACTTGACTTCCACGTGGCTTCTGAAGGGACTTAGTCATCTCCACATTGGGTGAGTGGACAAGTATGTTCACCGTTTGCCCTGCCAGGGACTACAGGGACAGGACAGGGGCAGTGTGTTAATCCAGATAGACTAGAAAAACAAATTCATAAACTTACATATGTATATAAAAGAGATGTTTATATAGAAGAGGAATGGAACAGTGAGAAAGCATCCCAACCCAAACCAGTTTAACCCCACGAGTCTGATATTAGCCCATATGTCCGATACCAGTGTATAAAATCTTCTTACTCACGAAGCACCTGCAATGACACCAGGACAATCACAGGCCAGTGGGATCAAAGTCTTGTGTATCTAGTGGTGGTAGAAGCATCTCAGTGCTGGTAGGGATCTCTACATGCCTTTTCCAGCTTCAGAAGTCTGATTCCATCAGGGTAAGCCCATGGGGGTTTCTCCTTCAGCTCCTCCAGTCTCCAGGACTCAGAGTGTATAGTATGCTGCCATGTTACCTTACTGGCAGACTGTCTCCAAGAGACTGAGTCAAGTCTCTCACCTCCATGGGGAAAATACCATGAGATTTCCCAGAATTCTCAGAGAAAGCCATGCCCACACAGAGGTCTCATTGGCTAGTTCCAGATTGACAGGCTAGATAGACTCCACCCCTACACTTCTAACCATGAAGTTGACACGAGTACATGACTACTGCACAAATCCAGGTGCGTTTCAGCCTCTAGCACCTTCCTGCACCTCATGGGGGCATCTCTGGGCACAGCTGTGGCACGCCACTGATTGCCAGGACAGGAATCCTCCTCTAAGACCCCATGAGCTCAGTTCTCAGCTGGTCTTTGGGTCATACTTGATCTTCCCAACAACTCTGTGTAGACCGATCAGAATACCAAACTCAATCCCCACTGACCCTATAGACAGGGCAGGCTAGAACTGCCCCTGGGGGTGGAGGGTGGGGGTTCAAACTGCCCGTCCTGCAGATCACAGCCCAGTGCGTAATCATGGTGCCACCAGGGCTCTGTGGAGAGGAGGCTTTTCTGATTGGCCCCATTTTACAGAGGAGAAACCTGGTCCTCAAAGAGGATAACTTGCCTACCAGTCCCTCGGTGCCTGTGGTAGTCATGTATTTGATATGTCAATTGATTGACATATAGGGGTGGAGTCTAGCCTCATATTGACATACTGAGATGTAGGGGTGGAGTCTAGCCTTTAATCTGGAGATAGCCATTGAGTAGCCAATGAGGCCTCCGTGCGGGCATGGCTTTCTCCTGAGACTTCTGGGAAACCTCACGATATTTCCCTTGTGGAGATGAGAAGCTATCTCCCCAGTTGTTGGGAGTTAATCTCAGAGACAATGAATTACAGATAAGACAAGATGGCAGCTCCTGAGAAGCTGGAGGAGCTGGAGGAGAAGCCACACAGCCTTAACCTGATAGAACCAGACCTCTGAAGCTGGAGAAGCCATGTGGAGAGTCCTGCCAGCACTGAGTCTACCACCACTGGATGCTGTTGATGGACCCTGAGCCCTGGAAGTGAGGAGCCATGGGGAGACCCCTGCCAGCACTGAGTCTACCACCACTGGATGCTGTTGATGGACCCTGAGCCCTGGAAGTGAGGAGCCATGGGGAGACCCCTGCCAGCACTGGGATTCTGCACCCACTGGCCTGTGACTTCGTGAGTCGGAAGGAAACATTATATACTGGTATCGGGCCTATGGGCTAATATCAGACTTGTGACTTTGAACTGGACTGGGCTGGGATGCTTTCTCAATGTCCCATTCCTCTTGTATATAAACTTTTTCCTTATATCCATATGCATGTCTATGAATTTGATTGTCTAGTCTACCCGAACTAGTACATTGCCAGTCATGATGGAGCCAGCATTGGGTGGGCTGCCTCGAGAGACCTCCAGAGGTTTGTGCATCCGCCGGAATGTTCTGGCTTGGGCTGATGTAAGACCTGAGTTCATTACCAAACCACCAGGCCCTGGGGTGGGTCTTTACACGGGATATTTCCAGCCTTCCAGTCCCACGTCTGGGAGAACGGCCCCGAGACCTCAGCAGTTCAGTTGTGGAGAGACAAGACAGGCTGGGCCCCAGGATGGTTCCGCGGCTTTGATGGGAGAGGAGACGCCATCCAGGCAGCTCTGGAGGATGGCTTTGCTCTGAACAGCTCACTTGACATGAAGGGGAACAGGAACAAGTGGAGGGGGTGGAGGGAGGGGAGAGCCCAACCTCCAGCCGGCACTCTGATGACCAGGAGCGAGGCTTTGAAAAGTGGAGGGGCTGCACCTCCAGCCCGCTCCCTGAAAGTGGGGGTGGATCGCAGCAGAAATCACATGGGAGCCCCTGCTGGGGAGCCGGGGAGCCAGGGAAGGAGCTCAGGTGAGAGAGAAATGTTAATAGGGGGGCTGGCTGGTTTCTGGCTGCCATTCCAGGATTCTTGCCCTTGTGAAGTCAGGGGAAACAGGCTGGCTGTCCCCTGCCCCCTCCTTCCCAACCAGACCCCCCACCAAGAAGTATGTTGAGTCTCGAAAGTTGCAGGAGCACCTGTGGCAGGTGGAGAGGGGTGCCCCTTGCTGTTGAAGTACCAACAAGAAGGTATACGGTGGAGTGGGGGGGAGGGGAGCGCTGACTGTCTTTCTCCTTTCTGGCCACAGCTGCTGATAGCTGAAGAGATGGTGGGTGACATTGCAGGGTGCTGTCCAGTTGGTGCACGGAGACCCTGGACACAATAGGGCGAGACCCTGTTTGGTTCTCACCAGCCTCACAATGAGTGTTCCCTTGGGACCTAAGTCTACAGCCACCGTGTCCACCCAGCTCCTTCAGGGACTTCCTTCCCAAAGGATGGGGTATCCAGGCTTTCACAAGGGAAAGAGGACCCCTTCGAGGCCTCGAGTTGATTTCCCAGGAAGAAGGTGCTAAAGCCCACAAATGGGGTCGTGTCCCTTCCCTGCAGATGTCCTTCAGGTACCTGCCTGTTTGTCCTCAGCATAAATGCCAGCTCCTGAGGTGGCTGGCTCGCCCTGTGTGGTCTGGTCCTGGTTTTCTGGCAACCTGACCTGGAACGATGCTTCCCTTTGCCCACTAGGGGGCCACTAGCCCCCTGCTCAGTCACCCCTCCAAGATCCTAAAGCCCACTTGCTCCCTCTCCTTCGTCTTTGCATCTCTCGCCCCTCTTTGTAGAGCATCTTTGGTCCTAGGCATGCTCTGGTCTCAGCTTAAGTGTCACCCCTCTTCGGTGTATCCTCTTAGTTCTGCAGCCTTTATGACGCTGCCACAAGATATAGTTAATTCAGCGACTCTCTCTCTCTCTCTCTCTCTCTCTCTCTCTCTCTCTCTCTCTCCCCCCCTCCCCGCCCCCTGGCCTCCTAAGCCTCTAGGGACCTCAGGGTGTGTGTGTGTGTGTTCTATATGTACATGTTACAATCCCTTCCCCAACCCACTCCTGTCATTTCTGACACATAGCCAGTGTCTAGGACGCTGCAGGACTGCTCCTTAAGGCTTCTGAGACTAAACCCTACAGGTCTCTATGAGGGTGTACAAACTCAATGGCAGTGAGGGTTTTAAAACAAATCTGTACAGGAACAGACAGCCCCATCTTTCTCCTGGGATGCAGCCTAGCTAGTGGTTTGGAACCACTGACTTTGTAGTTAGCTGCCAAAGGCTTAACCCCTGGTACCACCATGGCTCCTTAGAACTGCCCTGTAAGGCAGTTGACTGCCTACAGAAGTCAACTGTCACAGCTGTCTCCTGTGGCTGGTAGAGAATTGCTGGTCTTTCAGTTGATAGTCAAGTACGTTAGCGGCTTAAAGGGCATGGCACTCACTGTCCATGCTGACCCATAGTGACCCTCTCGGACAGGCCCACAGGAGCTTCTGAGACTGTCACTCTTTGGCAGGGCAGAAAGCATGTTCTCTCCCACAGAGCAGCTAGTGGCTCTGAACTGCCGAGATTTCGGATTGCAGCCCAGCTCCTAAGCACCAGGCCATGAGGGCTCCTTAAATAGTATGATAGTAAGCTCTGTTTTTTATGTAGACTTTTATGCTAGATGTATGGAGAGGGAGCAAGTGTCCTGGTGGCAAGTGGTTAAGCACTCTGCAGCTAGCCACAAGGTCAGTGGTTCGACCCCACCAGCCATTCCGTGGGGGAAAGGGAAGGCGGTCTTCTTCTGTGCGGAGTATCGTCATGGGAATCTTCCAGGGCAGTTCCCCTCTGAGTCACAGTCTACTTGATACAGTGTGTGTGCACCCATATGTGTAGGTACCTATGACGGTAACATACACATATGTGAGGAGCCCTGATGATACAGTGGCTTCAATATTGTTCTGATAACCAGATGGTTGGAGGTTCAAACACCAGCAGCTCCTTGGAAGGGAGATGAGGCTTTCTGCTTCTATAAAGTTTGTGGTATCAGAAAATCAAAGGAACAATTCCGTTCTCTCCTCGAGCATTGCTGTGAGCCACAATTGACTTTATAGTGGTGGGCTTGCCTGTCTTTTGGCTGTGTGTGTGTGTGTGTGTGAACTCCTTAAACTTCCAGATCTGGATCTTCATAAATGTACAAGGAGACTTAATGTTTTTGTTTGTTTTTGACATCACTGCCCTCTGGTGCTTATGGGAGCTACCCAGCCTTGCTGCTGCTGGATCTGAACCTTCAAGCCAGTGGGTCGCAGTCCCACACTCAACCACTACGCCACCGGGGCTCAGCCCTAAGGAGACTTAATGTACGGACAGTCTCATGAATTCTGGAGGCCGACAACTCTGAAATCTCTAGATCAGTCTGCCAGGTGGGAAATTTCATCTGAGTTTCCACGTTACAGCCCGGTGGCAACTTCTGGTTCTGCTCCAAAGACCTCCAACAGCCTGAAGGCAGCGGGCTCGCAGTGTGTAGGTACCCTACTTCGTGGAGCTCCAGCAAACTGTGCACAAGATCTGGTCTACAATACTCCTTCCCAGCAACTGTGGCTCTAGTGCTGGACCACACAACTGGGCACCATAGCTTGGCCAAGGTGGCCCTTGGAATCCGGCAATGTGCAGGTGAGTAGATGAGCATGTGGAGCAGTAGAGGCAATAGCCGTGGTGACCCAGGTGTCCTGGGAAGGAGGGGAGAGAAGAGGTGCTGAGTGGAGCTGAATCAAGTTCCCACCTGGGTAAGGAAGAGGGCCAGTATCTTGATGTGTGTATAATTGATGTGCTAAGAAAGGCGGGATGTTTACAAATCCGGCTAGCCCAGAGGATGGATGTGGGTGCAGATGGGAACTGGAAACACAGGGAATCCAGGGTAGATGAACCCTTTAGGTCCAGTGGTGAGAGTGGTATACTGGGAAGGTGGAGGGAAGGTAGGGTACAAAGGGGTAATCAAATATAAGGGTCTAAGTATTAAGCCCCTTCCTGGGGCATGGACAACAGAAAAGTGGGTGAAGGGAAATGATGGACTGTGTAAGATATAACAAAATAATACTTGATAAACTATCAAGGTTTCATGAGGGAGGGGGGGAATGGGGAAGGAGGGGGTAAAACGAGGAGCTGATACCATGGGCCCACGTGGGAAGCAAATGTTTTGAGAATGACGATGGCAATAAATGTACGAATATGCTTGACACAATGGATGGGTGGATTGTGATAAGAGTTGTATGAGCCCCCAGTAATACATTTTTTAAATATTAAAAAATAAAAACTATTTTTTAAAAAAGAAAGAAGAAATGAGCTTTAAAAATGAAAGGCGTTGCCTGTGAGCTTAAGAGGAGAGGAGGGAGGCTTTGTGTCTCCACTCTAGGTCGTGCAGAGCTACTCATGGTTTGAACCATGTGCATGAACTGCTTCATTCAGAATGAGAATACCTGCACGGGAGGTCAAGGTCACAGAAACATCCGGCTCACAGGTAAGGAGTGTCTCCCTCTCCATCAGGACCCTGCTCCCTGGCTCCACAGACACTAGAAATCAGTCTTTTTACCTTTTCAAAACTCCGAGGTGTGATCTCACTGGTGGCCTTCAGAGACCATGTGCCACACCAGCTCCACTCCTGGGTGCGGGGCTCGATCATACCCTGTTCCCCGACGGCGCTTGCCAAAGTTCCTCCAAACCCGAGAAGTGTGGCGCGCATCATGGGGAGGCTATTTTGAGTCACCAGTGCCTCTCAGTCTGACTTCCCAGCAGCCCTTGGGCCTGTTGGGAGAGGGGGGAATTGTAGTCAGGTGACCATCAATCCTGTAAGGCTCACTTTCAAATCCTGTGTCCTGCTAGCCTCTCAAATGGCCCATCTCCAGGCCTCTTGTGTTTGCTCTCAAGGCCCTGGGCACCAAGGCCTGCTTCTCCCCTGGAAAACCAGGGTCCTGGGCCAGGCAGCCAGGCCGGGTCACAGGCCATGGCCCCCTGAGGCAGGGGTGAAGCCCCCCCCCCCACTTCCTTCTATTATACTGAAGGTCTCTGTGAGTCTACCCTGACAAATGACATACAAGACAATGGGAGAGAAAGAGGCCCCAAAGACAGATGGGAAGAACAAAACTATTGTTATTGTCAGTGGTGTGGATACAGGGCATGTTGGCGGCTCCAGGCCCTGAGGGGGTCTAACACGTGTGGACGCCACCCACACAGGACAGCCATGCCTCTGTCATGAGCCCCAGTCTCCTCCTTCGCCTGGACTGCCCTTCAGCAAACCCTGGCCTTCCGCTTTCCTTCCTCGGTCTATTTCTCTGTCCTTTGGCCACAGGAAAGGACGCAGCCCACATTTCCACAAACAGCTCGATGCTGGGGCTTTGCGAGAGCTTCTCTCTTATCTGGTGCTTCTCCTTTCTCAGGGCCTCGTCAGGGCCCGTTTCCATTTGAGGATTAGTCTCCCCAAGTGCGGCGGCATCCACCTCTCTGCCTGGAGGAGGCTCTCCGTCCGCAGTTGATCCCCACACAGGCATACCCTCCCCTCATTCCACCCTAAGCTGCGGAGCTTAAAAAAGGCTTAAACTGCTTCTTAGACCTGGGATCGTTCTTAGAAGGCAGCTATTGATGAGCTAAACAGAAATGACTCGGAAACTTTGCCTGTGAACTTCCTCCGTAGGTCCCCGTGGAGGGAGGGAGAGGGGGCTTGTGGTCTGAAGCCGGCAGCCATGGTCTTCCTGGAGGCAGTGACCACCAGGATGTCAGGCGTGAACACTCCCCTCCCTCATCTTCCTGCACACACTCAGCTGAGGAGGTAGCTCAGTGACCCCACTCTACGAAAGACCCTCTGAGCTATGCCTGGGAAGAGAAGCCCTTTCCTGTCACAGCATCTCATGGTTTCGTGCCTCTGACCGATTGGCAGGAGATGACCCCTGGCAGAGGAGAGTCAAATCGTGATACCTGAGTGGCCCTCGCAGTTTGGATCATGCTTCCCCCTCTCTCCCAACCCAGTCCACGTTGGACTGCTAACCGCAAGGTTGGCAGTTCGAAACCACCAGCTGCTCCATGGAGAACGACGGCATTCCACTCCCCTAACAGGTTGCAGTCTTGGAAATGCCCAAGGGCAGGTTCACCCCGGTCCACTAGGCCAGTATGATTTGACTGAGGCTAGAGGGCTGCGAGGGGTTTCTTGGTTTGGGAACGAGGGAAGGACAATGTCTTCTGTTTGCCAGGGGGAGAAACTAGGGGTCTGAGGGAAAATGGTCTGTCCAAGGTGCCTTGGTTGGTCCGGTGTCCTTTGAGGATTTGACTCCGTGGTTCTGGAGCCACAGGCCTTTGTCCAGCGACATGCCATCAAGGCGTGGGAAGCAGCATCAGGATGGTGGGAGCAGCAGTTTGGGGAAGCATGGGAAGAAAGGCCGAGTGTGGATGAGCAGTGACCAGGGCTTGAAGCTGGCGAGCACTCATCAAAGGACTCACTATTGGGTTTTCCTTGTCCAGAGGAAGAAGAGTGGGGAAAAAAAATCAAAGGTGCATTGAAACAAAGAGTCCAATAATCCCCTGTGAACTTGAGTTTTCATGAGTCTTGGACCAGAAGAACTAGCAGGTAGCGAGTGTCTAACACGATTAATGGCTCA
Source organism: Nesogale talazaci (assembly GCA_004026705.1). Lineage (NCBI taxonomy): Eukaryota > Metazoa > Chordata > Mammalia > Afrosoricida > Tenrecidae > Nesogale > Nesogale talazaci. The sequence goes on along the minus strand of PVJH01002623.1, from coordinate 115,405 downwards.
GAAAGAATCACATGAGCAGGTCTCGGATAGAGTGGTCGAAATCAAATCCCAAATCATCAAAACCGCTACCACCCAAAACTAACCATTGGGATTACCAGTCAGATGGAACCTGGTAAAACCCCAAATCTGGGGCCTTTCATCACCATTCATGTCTGAACATGAACTTACCCCACATGGCTCCATTTTAAGTCTCACTATAGACCTATCAGGAGAACGATAACCCATGAGAGGTTCATATACCGAAGTCTAAGCGACCCTGTGAGATCCGCAGGCAGCACTGACTCAAGACAAAGGCTCAGAGAACAGGGGAAAGTGCAGAAATGGAAGCAGGATCTCTAGGCAGAGATGTCACATGTCGCATGGAAAGAATTGACAGTCATGAGTTGAAACCAACTCTGTGTGGTTACATGGTTGCAAACCGATCTGCTCTGTGAACCTTCACCCCATTCACAACGAGAAGTTTCGAGAAGTCAAAGAAGACATCCCTGAAGGATATGAAGCAGCTGAAAGCCACAGCTACACCAGTGATCACGAGGAAGGTACAGGACTGAACTGTCTCTGTGAGTCCACCCCGACACAATGGTAACTGACAAACAACGTGCAAGACAACCGGAGAGAAAGAGACCCGAAGACAGAACAGAGGTGAGCACCAAGAGCCATTCAGCTTGATGACGCCGAAACCCATTGGGGTCCCTAGGGAGAGTGGGCCCCTCACTTGGAGACAGGGTGGAGAATTATAAGCAAAGCCTGGTGATGGAGGGCGTGCTGGACCTCTTCTGATAACTCCTCAACTTTCTCTTTCCTCTGCTTGTTGACACAGGCTGAGCTGAAGGAAGGAGGAGGATTTATGAAATGCTGACTGGCCTTACCAGCCTCCATCAATACCAATATCGGAGGGGAGCTGTAGACACATAGGCTCTGAGCCTAGAAATCCTCGCTGCCGGCCTTAGCCCCTGAGTGCACAGCTGGCATGGTTAAGAAAACAGTCTGTACCTGATGCTTCCTTTAAACTGTTTGGGCCTCCTACCGCCATGGAGGGACAGAATCGGCATGAAGTGAAAAGAAGGGATTTAGTACTGGGGAGAGAGCCTGGGATGCATTTAGGGAAATCTGTGGCTATTGTCCCGAGTTCTGGGAAGAGCGAGGCCCCAGGCTGTCTCTTCTAAATCATCCGAGGAGCATGTGATATCTACGAAGGGACTCCTGCAACCCCCAGCGGTGTCCTAATGAAATAATAACGGGGCATGTCCTCCGCCCCAGCATTTCTCCAGGGAAGACTTACCATTACCCCAGACAGGGATTAGGCCCAATAAATTACCTGCAGGATGCAGGATGCACACACCCTGTCGGAGCTGCGTACACACACGGACGGACGGCAGCCCAGGAAAGATCCATCATTCGCAGGGTAGACACACAGCAGGCGCCAGGCGGCAGGAAGTGGCCTGGAATGTGTCCCACTGAAGGGATTCTCTGCGCAGAGAAGGAAATACCAACAGTCAGGCAGGGGCTCTATGCTGTCCAGGGACTCGGGAGTGGGGGTTGGGGGTGGGGGCAGGGGGAGGCTGGGACTTGGACGCCCACGTGTGTGTGACCCATTCCCATCTTCCTTAAGAACATATCACTCCTTTGGGCCTGCAGCAGGGACTCTCAACCTCACCATTTGGCCTGATAGGTTCCTTGTGGTCAAAGAATGCTCGGTGCATTGTAGGGTGTTTGCAAGCACCCCTGACCTCTACCCAGTGTTTGTGACCACTGCAAATGTCTCTAGATGTTGCCCAGTGGCCCCACGGTAGGGAAGGGGCAAAGCATTCCCTATGGAGAACCACTGGCACAGTAAGAAAGAGAAACTTGATCGCAGAGCGCTCTATGACAAGACCCTTCCATGGCTTCCTACTTTTCCCAGAGCCAGTGCTGTAGCCTCTCCTCCCCCCAGGGGGTAAAGCCGGATTGATGCGGCTCCAGATGCGGCTGTTCAAAACTGTGGGTCACGTCGGTTAGACTCTGCTTCCCTGCTGGCTGAAGACAGATGGGGCTTGGTGATGCCATGCATTAAGCATTCACCCATAAATCCTCAAGATCAGTCATTCACACCCACCTACTGCACCAGGGGAGACAGATGCGGTTGTCTGGTCCCACAAAGACGTGCAGTGTGGGAGACTCTGGAACGTTCTGGTCTACCACGGGGTCCTGTCTAGGAACCAGCTCGACAGCGGTGGGTCTGGCTTTGGTCTACTGTGCATCTGCACTACAGGCCACGTCCACCCCCCACCCCTACCTCTTCCTATGACCCGGCACTGACGGGCAAGGTGGAGTGATGACGGGAGCACAGTAGAGAGAAGGCATGGCTCTACACCTTGCATCTAGGCGAGTCCTGTCCACCATGGCGAACTCAAACTTCCTGCCTCTGCAAAGACACAAGCGAGGATGAGGCTAGAGGGGGCCGGCTAAGGGGGACATGAGGTCAGCAGAACTGTCCTAGATTGGAGAGTGGGACTCTAGAGGTGCCTATGGCCACCTCTTCCTCTCTAACACCAAGTGGGGGCGCTTTACCAATGTGTCTTCCCAACAGGGTCTTGTGAAGTGCCCCACGGGTCTCTGAGTGCCCCCAGTGGTGATTTCGGGCTGTGTGGACCACTCTCTGTAAGTCTGCGGGGTATTCTCTTAACTTGCAGGCTCTGTGGGAACATGCGCTCTTGGCTTGGCATTCCAGCAGGGTTCCTGGCACAGAGAGGGCACTGGGTGAGTATTTGTGGCATGAAGAAGCCAGTCCATTAGGCGGTGGGCAGCCAACTTTTGCTCTATAACATTCCTGTGCTTGACTCAGACTCAGTGTGAACTGTGAAGAATGGAATCGTGGCCTCCCACCCTTCCCCGAGAAGCCAGGGCAGTGTGAGGGGTGATGTGTTGAGTTGATCCTCAAGTTTGGCCGTTCAAACCCATCAGCGGACCCAAAGGAGAAAGATGAGGCTGCTCCTGTGAAGAGTGACAGCCTCAGGATCCCAAAGGGGCACTTCTGCTCTGTCCTGTAGCGAAGGTATGAGTTAGCGTCAACTTGACGGTAGCGCTTGGGTTCCTTCTCCACCAAAAACATAGTATTGAGCTAAAAGTCTTTTCAGAAACAGAATGTGTGCTGCATTATCATCATCATCATCATCATCATCATCATTATTATTATTATGTTATACTAGTAAAGGGTGGATTCTAAGTCAAATCACTTCTGAGCTATAAAAAGATCTGGATGGGCACTGAGAGCTCAGAGGGGAAAGACGGGCTTGTGAGGCCTTGTTTACAGGCCCAGGATGGCCCAGGGAAGGCCAAGTGTGCCAGAGACTCCAGTAAGGAGCAAGGCTCACACAAGGCGTCACAGAAGGCGACCAGTAGCTTGAAGTGGACTTGCAGCCTGTTGCTGTCTGAGAAAATACATTTCTGTCCTTTACAGCCACTCCCCCGAGAGATTTCCAGTAAGGGCATGAGATGATGAAGACATGGACACAGGGAGAAACCAGCCTCTCTTTGGGGGGTCTCTGTGGCCCCTTCTTTAAAGGCCTGTATCATTTGAGATGACCTCTCCCCTTTTGGTTTCTGTCCACAGACTCACAGCTCATCACCCGGTTGTCTGATTTCACACGCATTTGAAATCATGTCTTCATGCTGAGGAGAAGGCTGGACAAACACCTCGTTGGAATGCCCCCTTGTGTGGCTCTTCCCTTCCCCTCCCCATCTCAGTGTCCACCCCCCACCCCCACCCATTTCATTCGGAATTAATCCAGACACACCGTACCATGCATTAAATCACATCAAGCAATGTTGCGGTGGGGGTGGGGGGTCACAAAGCTCATTGACATTTTTCAGTAAGAGGGTTTGTTCAAGGACACTCCTCGCTCCCACCCCCCAAGCCATCTCCCAAGCTCTGACCACTGGGGAGAAGAAGGAGGCCACAGGCAGATTTTACCTTTTCTATTAAAAAGTGTGTGGGGAGAAGAAGAACATGGGAATAAATATAGGAACCCGAGTGGCAGTTCTCTCTGTGTGCTATTTATTCCCAGGAAAGGACGAGGAGATGAAAGAACAGAGGCTCTCAGAAGAGTCCAGCCACTTCCGGAGGGTGATTCATCATTGGGAACATCTGACAGAATTCTTCCTCTGGATGCCTGGCATAGGCAGAAGACCCCATGGAGGTGGGCTCGAGGTCTGAGAAAACGGACTTGACCCCTGAGCTCTTCACCAGCAGAGCTTCCCCTTGGGGGCACCAGTCTCCTGGCCTTCCACCCCCACCACCGGGGACCCCTGGCTTGGAGCACGGCTTTAAGCCAGTGGCTCTGAATTCGGGTGACTCCGTTTCCAAATCCATCTTCTGCCACTTAGTGCCTGCGAGACTCGGGGCAATGAATGTCATGTCTCCAGGTCATAGTGGCCCAGCGGTAGAATGGAGATGATAATTCCCTCGTAGGTCATGCGAGGATGAAGTGAGTCAATATATACTTAGGACAGCTCCGGCCACATAGGTATCGCCTGCATCAAAGTTGGCTATTGCTATTATCCCAGGTGTCTACTTCTCCCTTAATACCTTGCCTTTCTACCTTAAGCTCAAATGCATAAACCGGAGACTTCCAGAATGTTAGCCTCATGCTGAGCAGGGATAGAAATTCTCTAAAGATCTCTTTAAGGATCTGCCCAGGGTCAAGAAGGGCTCGTTCCCTGCTCATTGGCCCCAGCTCAAAGGCATCTTCTTGGGCTGGTGGCATTGCACAGGTGAAGGAGACCACAGGGCAGGTCTGCGAGTGCCCTGGAGAGCTCCAGTGTCTTGAGAGCATTGGTGGACATGGGGAGGACTTCCACACTCTGTCTGGGGTGCACACTTGTGAAGCGCTGTTCTCTGGAGGGTCCTGAAGCCACTCCCACCCAGCCACTTCCCGCACATCAGTGGGCATGGGCACGGGAACCACATTCTGCTGGTTCACATCTGTGTCGACTTCCTTTGTGACTCTCACAGGAAGTTCTTTGGGCCACGAAGAGGTGCGATGGCTATTTTAAAATCTATTCTTAGGACATCCCAGAGTAAGAAAACAAAACAAAACAACAGAATGGCAGTTGCTAATCTCCTCAGTGCAGGACTAAACCTTACACACATTCTTCCATTGGGGGGCCACCACCTTGTTAACTGGATACTCTAAATAATCTCCATTTCACAGACCAGGGAACTGAGGTCCAGAGGGGTTAAGCATCTCATCCAAAGTCACGCTGCTAGGAAGTGATGGTGCTGAGGTGCAAATCCAGGTCTGTGTGACCTCAGAACCTTGTAGACAAAGGGACCTCCTAATAACAAAATCGCTCCTCTGACCCCATCTCTGATGGCTTTAGTCTGAGATAGTCTTTCTTCCTTAGTAAGAGAGACATTAGCGGACCTGCATATGGGACTTACTGTTCCCCGTCACACACAAATTCTCCCCCACCCCCACCCCAGCTCATTTTAGGTGATATTGTGAAAAGACACTTGACCCAGATATGCAGGATCCTTTGGAATAACCAGAGAGCAGTCGGTGCCTCTTAATTAAGCCACGACCTCCACTTGGCTCATTCCCCCCCCCCCCTCCGAGCCCACTCTCTTTTCCTACCCAAATTGCTCTGCGTAAAAAAGGAGGCTGGATCCAGAAAGCATGAACCTTTTTCACTCTTTCCTCTCTGACATCGGCAGCTCCCGCCCAGGCGCTAATCTCCCCTGACCAGCCGGCCACAGGAAACTGCCATGGGAAGACCCCAGGACTCGTCCAGCTCCACGTGTCCCAGAAAGAGCACGTCCTCTCTGTGCTCCAGGCCCCGTCCTGCTGTCGGCACCATTGTTCTCTTGTCCCTTGGAGCTCGATCAGGACCTGAAGAGGCTCTTTGATGGTGCCACTTCCTGCAGCCGGAGGTGCCAAGAGTCACCACATCTTCCAAGGGTTTTTTTCCCCAGCATCCCTTGCATTGATCTCCCTCAACATCTCGCCCCGAGCTCCCACCCTCTTCACCTCTCCTCTGGATTCAGTACCGTTTACAATCTGAGCAGCGCTGGATGCTAATGAGATCCTGATCCCAAAGGGTCTTTACCACGTACTCAGCGGTGATTTTCAGTTGCTTACTCCATCAAGTCAGCCCCCAAGTCCAGGGGCTCCAGATGCAACCATCTCTGATCTCACTCCTCTCCTGTTCAGACCTAGCTTCTCGCTCTAACGTGGCGGCTTCCTTTGCTCTAGTCCTCCGGTTAAAAATCTAGTCTCTCCTTCTTCCTCCACAGTTTCTTCTTGAGTCTCTCCACAGCGCACGCGCTGGGGAGAGAAATTAGACCGAATGGCACTTCCCCACCTTGTTTAATCACACTCAACTGCCTGGTCTTCTGTGGTAAGAAGAATTTTGCATGAAAGAGATCTGCATTCAATAAGTAATGTCTGCCGTGGGCGCAGGAGGGCGGAATGGTGGGTTAATGATGCCTGCCATGCATGTAGAAATCGAAGGGGTCGTTGGCTAGAGTCAACTAATATAATGCTCTCCCATGTGGCATATGGCAATAGCAGCCATATGAATCACCTTGAAAAAGCTGCACTCTGATCACCATAACTGCCTAACTTCAATGGTATCTATCCCAGTTTTTGTTACTATATACCACCATGTTCTCCATCTGCAACTGATCAAGGATAAGTTTACTTGCAATAATCACGATAATGGCTAACATGGATAAGCACTTACACTTTGCTGGGGACACGATAGCTTTGAGTCATCATTACCGTCTCAACCCCCTCCCCACCCCCCGGGGCAGGTCTGCCTTTTCCGACAGGGTTGCTAGGACCAGAATGAGCTTGTGTAAGCCTTGTTGTAAACACTTGCTAACAGGTATTTTGGTTTTGTGAGTATTTAGTTCTCTTCTGTGTGAGTCTGAATCACTTGCTACAAATACACGGGAAGGTCTTAGAGGGCAGACGCCCTCCACCCCCAGAGTCCCAGCACAGCCCTGCATCAGAAGTGACACACACTTAGTGACACACACCATGATGCGCTCAGTGGGACTGCGTAGGCCCTATGAGCTCTCTCTACAGCTCTTTTAACACTGAAGAGGAAGCACTGATCAGGAAAAGACATGGGGGCCTGGGCTCAAATATCACTGTAGCTCCACCACCTTCTTCAATCAAGTTGATTCCAACAAAGGTCCCTACAAGAACCGTGGTCCAGATAACCCCACCCCACCACCCATACCCACCTTTCTCTGCCTTAAAAATTCCCCGGCGTTCACGGATGCAGCAGAAGCTTTTGGCCACAAGAGGGGAGTAAAGACAAGGCTACCAAGACCAAATCCTCCTAGACGCTGCTCCAGGCCTCCCAACTGGGCAATTTCTTTTTATGCAGGCCACCGTTGTACATCTTCGGATGAAACAGACGACCACAGGCCGAGGCAGAGATCTAACTGACGATATCTCTGCACATTCCAGCACAGAGCCAACTCCAACTTGCACGCCTCCAATAATGGATGTTTCTCCGCAGGCATTTACCAAGCCCTGGTGGGGTAGCCCAAGGGTCAGCAAACTGTGGCTTGTGCAACACATGCGGCTCTTTCCGTGGGAACATGCGGCTCTGCAGTCACATTGAAAACATGCGAAGGTGATTATCAAATCTCGGTGGTTTGGCTCTTGATTTAAGGCTCTTGAGTGATGTTACAGTTGTTCGGAGGGACAGGATGGGGTCTTCAGTCTCAAGGCTGGTGGAGATCAGCAGCTCCAGCACAGGTCTGCAAAGGGCTTGTGATATCCAGGAGACCTGAACACATCCAGGAGAGTGGCCCAGAGAAGGTGACCTCCGAGTTGTGTCTTGGAGAATGTGTGAGAGCTGACCAGGGAAAGGAAGACTGAGATGTGGGCACCTCAGACAAAGGGAGGGACCAAGGCACTGAAGTGCAAATGGATATTTTTACTACTTTCTCTGGACTGGCAGTTGGATGAGTCTCTTCAGAGGGAGATTCAGCATTCTTCCTCTGGCTGTTTTGTGTTTTTTTTTTTTTAATCGGCTTCTTAACCACCCACAGGGATGGAGCTGAAGAGGACCAGTGAGAACCATCTTTTTTAGAAAATTTTTGTGATTGATTATAGCCTAGCTGAACCGGTTTGTGGAAGCTCCTCACATCTCCCCCTTCCTCATCAGGATGAGAGTGGCCTGAAGGGCGCTCTCTCTCTCTCTCTCTGAAATCAAGTGTCTGACCACGAGCAGGATTTCCAGCTCTTATTTCCTTCCTTTTTCTCCATGAACATATTCTTCATAATGGTCCACCCCCTTTCTCTTTCATTAGACCCTTCTGGCATGCTCAGAGCAAATGCATCAGCAACCCTGGGCCTCCAGGTGTAGGGTGGAAGCTTCCTGCCCTGAGCTTGAATCATGGCTCTGTCTGCCTCTGAGCTGGGGAAGCTTAGACTTGTCATGTGACCTCTCTGGACCTAGCTATCCTCATCCAGGAAACGGACCTTATAGTACCTCCCCTTAGGCTAGTCGTAGGAAGTAACAGTCTCCGAATTGAGTCCCACAGGCCTACACTCAGACTGCCACTGTGCTTGAGCCTCATGGGGTGGGACCGGGCATGTTGAGGTGTGAAGGCATTGACTAAGGTTCCTTGAAAACCAATGGAGGTGGTTAGGTGCCCTCATTCCCTCACTATGGGGAACCTCAGCAGGAGACAGTGTCCTGAAGCAGGAGGATGTGGTACTCCTTGTGGGCTCCTTGGTGAGGCCATAGGTAGCTGGGAACTGAGAGGACCTCAGCGAACAGAATGGGGTGTAAAGCAGGAGCTGCCCACTTGGGACACTAGAGAGAAAGCCAGGGTTTCTCTGGGGGAAGATGGTGCCTTAGAAGGGGCAGGTTGGATGGCAGTAGGATGCCTTGGCTCTCCAGGTCAGAATTTTCGGGTCTTTCCAGAAAGGAGACATCCTTTCAATCCAGCACAAAGACAGTCAAGTGGGGTGGGCTGAAGAATGTCAGGGAGGGGAGAGTATAAAACATGGGAAACCCTTAAGAGGAAAAATGCATACATTCATCATCATGAGAAACAGGAGCTGTGGTTCATGGAGCACCTACCACAAATGAGCAGACCTGGGTGCGTAGTGGTTTACATGTGGGTCTGCTAATCACAAGGTCAGCAGTTCGAAACCACTCCCACGCTGTCCCAGTGAGACATCATTGACTCCATGGGTGTGAATTTGGTTTGGCTTTTTACCACATTCCAGGTGTTGTCCATACTCATGGTTTTCTCAGACGTCCTTCCAGGAAGGGAGCAATTTTATTCCCACTGACAGATGAAGACGCCGATTCACCTTGGACACATCCACCTTTCAAAGTCTTCCCGTGCCCGCGCTGCCTCTGAAAATACGCATCACTCTCATCTGGATCCAAAGGCAGTTTGTCCCCTTATGTTTCTCTTTGGTAACTGCAGCGACACCGTATTAAAATCAAGCTAACTCAGAAGCATGTTTGGAAAATCAACTGAGGTTTAAGAGCTGAGTCATGATTAAAAATACGACCTGGGGAGCAGGGAATAACCTGGGAGGTTGGCTCTGGGCCTTTCTGCCTCCCCATCCCTATCCCACTAAGAATCCCACCTCCTCAGAACCCATTGGAAGCCAGCATTGAGAGCCAAGCACGTTCTCTTGGTTCAAGTCCTGCTGGTGGTTGTGTGCCCTTGAGCAGATCTCCTAACTTCTCTGAGTCTCAGTTTCCTCCCTTGTGCCAGTCGGGCATTGCGTTGACTCCTACGCGTGTGACCCCATTGGTGTCTAAGGGGTGTCGATGTGTGTGATCTGGAAGTGGATCACCAGTCCTTTCACTCAGGATGACTCCGGGGCGTCTTGAACCACCAATCTATGGGCAGCAGCTGGCATGAACTGTTTGCATCTATAAGATGTAGAAACCCTGGTGGTGCAGTGGTTAGGAGTTGGGCTGAAAACCACAGGTTGGAAGTTCAAATCCACCAGCTGCTCTGTTGGAGAAAGATGAGGCTTTCTATTCCCCTAAGGAGTTATGGCCTCAACAGTTCACAGGGGCCGTTCTGCCCTGTCATGCAGGGCTGCTATGAATTGGCACCGACTTGAGGGCAGTGAGTTTGGGTTTTTTAATCTGCAAAATGGGAAGCATCCCTGACTTGCACACATCTATGGTATTGTTGGGTGCACTTTCAAGATGCACGTTAAAAAAATTAAAACATCATTTATTAGGGCTCTCACAGCTCTTATAACAACTCATATATCAATTATACCAGGTATTTTGTAAGGAGGTGGCCACCATCATTTCTAAAACATTTTTTTCTACTTGAGTCCTTTTATCAAGCATATTTAAACATATGTTGCCATAATTATTTTCTAAGCATTTATTGTCCACTTGAGTCCATGGCATCAGCTCATTTCCCCTCCCTCCCACCCTGGTGATCCCTTGATAAATTAGAAATTATTATTTTCATATGTTACATCGACTGCTTTCTCTCTTCCCCCATGGTTTCTGTTATGTGTCCCCCTGGTGTGTGTGTGTTTATGTGTTAATCATTGCAAATGGTTCCCTATTCCCACACCCCTCTCCATTTTCCTCCTCCCCTCCTGGTATCGTTACTCCCAGTCCTATTCCTGGATTCTGTGGGTCTCTTATCTGCACATGCATACATGTTCCAGTCTATGATGGGTAGGACTGGGGTCATGATAGTGGGAGGTGAGAAAGCCTCAAAGAACCAGAAGAATATTGTGTATTTCATCGGTGCTATCCTGCGTCCTGGTTGACTCATCCCTTCCTTGTGACCCTTCTATGGAGGGATGTCCATTGCCTACAGATGGGTTATGATTCTCTTCCGACCCCCCTGGAGCTCAACAAGACGGTTTTTTGTTTGTCTGTGGTCTTCTGGTGCCTAATAGCAGATCACATTGACACCTTATGATCGAATTGATTAGTGTCACTGGAGGGGAAATGTCAGTGCTGCCAATTAAATGATGACAATTCTTGGCGTCGTTAGGCTTACGCTGGCCTTTCTCCCTCTCTGTCCAGATGTGACTCAGTTCTGACCCATAGAGACTCTGTGTGCAACTGCACAAAACTGTCTGTTTTGCATAGATGGTTGAGCCCATTGTTTCAGCCGTTGGGCCAGTCCATCTTGTCCGGGACCATTCTTGCCACAGAGCTTGGTGCCCTTCTCTAGGATGGCTTTCTCCATTAGGGCTCTGCGTGTGAAAGCACATCCAAAGAGGGGTGACTGGGAAATATGTCATAAGTGTCTGCTGTAGCATGGAGGCAGAGGGTGACCGTGGCCACCTCCCTGGTTGCTGCGGTGAAGAGAGAGGCAGAATGGTGTTCCTTTGTCCACATCGGCTCCTGCTCACCGACAGGGTTCCTCTCCGTCTGGCCCTATCCTCAGGGGTGTCTTTACAAGTGCCCCCCTTCGAGGTCTTCATCCCTTCGCTTCCTCTCCACCCCCTCCTCCTGCCTCTGAGCTCTCAGGGGGCAATTTCTTCCTAGACAGGAGCTAGGACCCAACTCCTTTCAGAAAGCAAGGAAGGAAAAATAACTTTTTAAAAAAGTTCTCAGGGAAAATTTGATTTCTCTCTCTTTTTTTCTTTCTTTGCAGCGAGTATGTCAGACTCCTACCTGGCTCTTTGAAAGTTAGAACATTAGCTGGGTCAGCAGGGGAGCCGAATAAACTGCCGAACTTCTCTGCTTCTGCAAAAGTTTTCTTTCTTCTGAGGCACGACTGAGCTCGCTCGCTCTTCTCTCACGGCTCTGGGCTGCATGCTCTGAAAAAAGCTGTGCTTCTGCCCTGCCTCCCTGAAAGGCATGTGTGATGATCTGCCTGAAGAAGCAGCTAGTGAGGGCGCAGTGATTCCGCGGCCCTGAAATGGACGGTTTATTGAAGAGCCAGTTGGCATCCATCACCCGCAACAAGGGGTGTCCCTGACTGGCAGGGACAGGGAGGGCTACCGTGTCTAGCCCCATCCATGCATTGGCTTCGCCAGGGCTCCAGCCTTATTTCTCCTTGCCCAGGAAGGAGGGAGGAGAGAGAGGGCTGGGACCATCAAAGAGGTTTATGCCTTGGGGAAGGGGTTGGACAATGGGTCTTAGACTCTGTCTTCTCAACGGGCCTCACACTCCTAGAGGTGGGGGCTCGGCCTGCAGTCTTACAACCTGCCCTTGGCTTGTGATGTTGGCCTGGGCCTTGCCCCCAACTCTCCGCTCCTGGCAGAGTCCTGGGGCCGTGGGGGACCCTCGGAAGTCAGTGTGCCCACTGCCCCTAGGGCCCCGTGGTATCTCACTGGTCTCAGAAAGATTGTTTCTTGATGAAGGCGCTCTGAATGAAGAAGAACAGAGCCCCTCATCCTGCTTTCTTGGAAACATTTACTCCCCATCCCCACCCACCAGACACGGAATGCTCTGGAACCCCCAGAAAATGGTTCCACAGCCACGTGTGGTGGTTATGTACTTTGGTGTCAATTTCATGCTTCGGAATGTAGAGGTGGAGTCCAGCCTGTCAATCTGGAGATAGCCAATGAGACCTCTGTGTGGGCATGGTTTTCTTTGAGAATTCTGAGAAATCTTGCCGTATTTCCTCCCTGGAGGTGAGAGACTATAGACTCAGTCTCTTGGAAATGGTCCACCAACAAGACAAGGTGGTGGCATGCTGATAGACCCTGAGTTCTAGGCACTGAAGGAGCTGGAAGAGAACCCACATGGGCTTATCCTGATGGAACCAAACCTCTGAAGCCGGAAAAATCAGAGAGAGACCCTGCCAGTGCTGAGATGCTTCTATAGCCAATGGATACTGCAGACGGACCCTGAGCCCTGGAAACGGGGAGCTCTGGGGAGACCCCTGCCAGCACTAGGATGCTTCTACTGCTTCTACTGCCACTGGACACACAAGAATCTGTACCCACTGACCTGTGATTGCCCTGGTGTTATTGTACGTGCTTCGTGAGTCAGAAGGAGACTTTATAGACTGGTATCAGACATATGGGCTAATATCGGACTTATGACCTTACACATGACTGGATTGGGATGTTTCCTCAATGTTACATTCCTCTTGTATATAACCTTCCCCCTTATATCCATGTGCATGTTTACAAATTTGTTTCTCTAGTCTATCTGGACTTACACACCACATGGGTTCCATGGAGTCACGTGGTCCTGGGGGGCAGGGGGGCGGGGTTCATCTTCCTAACAATTACCAGTGCCTTTGTTCTGCCCACTGGTCTTTCTCCTTAAAGCTCCAGAGAGGACCAAAGGAGGGGGCAGGTAGAGTTGGAGTCTCCACTGCAGGGCCAGCCACTGGACTCAGTGAGGAGGACTGGCCTACGGGGACTGGACACAATAAGAGGAATCTTGGGGAAGCAGCTCCTCTCCAAGTGCATGTTTCCAGCTCGAAGGGCCTGACGTCCAGAGAGGGGATTTCTTTGAGCCTCCTAATCTGTTCACAAATTGTCCTTCCTGTGCTCCTGAACACCCCACTCCCAGCTCTGCCCCTAGCAAGTCCTTTTCTCCCCCCTTACCCACCCACTTCAGCACCACAGCTTGCTTTCTCGTGAAGTCTCACCAGATGTGACTTGAGGCTCTCCGTGACTTCTGTCTCCCCGTCATGACACTTCTTCATTTTTTCGCTCCAAGTACCAATGCGTTTGCACAAAGGGGGCCACTGCCAAGACTATGTGGGTGGCTGAGAAAGACACTCTGCTCCTATGCCCCAGCCTCCCTTCTCTGAAAATCTGAAACAAAGCCGGGAGCACATCAGTTCCCAACGGCTCGGGGTCAGAGCCTGCACACCTCCCGTACCAGCAGCACAGGACCTGGCATTTGTAGGGCATGCTCTGTCCAATCTCGACCCTCCAAGGGCATTTCTGGGAGGAGGGTTGGCCTCAGAGGATAGGGGTAGCTGGGCATTATTTTTGTCGCGGGGGCTTCTTCCTCAAGGAAGACACCCCCCTCCCTCCCCACTGAATCACATCTCTCCCAGTGAATCAGAACATACAGCCTCGATACCTCCCAGTTTCTCCATTAACATAAAAGTCGGTTTCTGGAAATGCCGTGGCATTGTGTGCGGCTTTCTTGCAGCTCCTTTAGGTTGCGGAACTCCCTGTTGGTTGCCAAGTTGAAAAGTACACTCACATCTGTCCTTGATCTGCTAAGTCAAGAACATGAAAACTCAGACGCACAAAGCGGGCTTCCGCAGCCCTTCCACGAGGGCAGCCCCCATCCACGGCATCCGTGAGGCAGGCCGCCTTTACATGTGGTTTTGATGCCCACACGATCACATTGGGGTTTTTTTTCTCCCGCGCCAGAGTGTTATTCAAACACGTAAGAATTAGATAATGTTTGTTGAAACTTTGCTCCGTGACCTAAGATCCCTGTTTCTCTTCTGACTTCAGTACTCGGCTTAGCTCCTTAATCCCTGCACTTTCAAGCGTGTTATTTTATTTATTTATTTATCTATTTATCAAATCCATTGATGCTGTGAACAATCTCTCTCTCTCTTTCTCTCTCTCTCTCTCTGACAAATATAGAAGCAAGGAGGTTGCTTTGCCTTCTCATCAAGGTGGAATGAGAGCTACAGCAAGGGAGCTTTGTGGACCGGCAGGGGCTGCACCCCTCAGCTTCTTCCCTTGGCCACTGTAGGCGTTAGCATTCTTGTTTGGCATTCTTGTCGCTGGGCCCACCCCTGCAGGCCAAGTCCATTACCCTGGGATGGGTGGCATGTTGCTGTGACACTGCCTCTTGTGCTTCCAGCAGAATCACTCAGAGAAGACCCGTTTCATCAGAGCTTCCAGGACAAGACAGACGAGGAAGAGAGGCCTGGCTGGCTACTTCCAGAAAGGAGGCAACAGCCACGCCATAGATGACGGCAGCAGGTCCTCTGATACCCTGCTGGGAAGTGAGCCCCTGGGGATGGAAGGCAGCCCACGGCAGTGGCAACAAGAGGCTCAAACAGAGTCCTGTCGGGCATGCAGCCTAGGTAAGCTGGGATCAACTCAACTCGAAGGAGCAGAAATGAAACTGGTCATGGGAAACCAGGGAGGGAGGGAGATATCCCTATAGGATGGAGTCAAACTACCTGGGTGGGATTCTGAGAGTGTAAATCTTTATGGGAGCAGGAAGCCTGGTGGGTTGTCACTGCTGATCATGTGGTTATCAGCCCATCATGTAACCCAGCAGGGTTCCTTGGAGCAAGCAAGAATGTGTTTGTTTGGAAAGGAAACAGTTAAACTCAGGTCTAACAAAATAGCTCTCCTGCTAGAGAGAGTAATCCAGTTCAATGACTAAGAAAGTTCTTTAGATACTGAAACCGTCCCTACCCCGTTGCCACTGAGCCTTGATTGATAGGGCTTCCAAGGCTATGGACTTCATGCCAGTGGACGCTACATCTTTATCCCCTGAACCAGCCTGGTGGGTTTGAACTGCTGACCTTTTGTTAGCAACTTAGCACATAACCATCAAGGTGCCAGGATTCCTTAGGGAATTATAGTACCAAATAGTGTGTTTACGCTCTGAATCTGACAGCCATTCATTTCCAGATCGTGGTCAATCTAGTCTGTGCTTTAATATTTTCCCAAATTTTAGTGGCATAAGCAGTGGTCTGCTAACTGCAAGTTCAGAGGTTCAAATCCACCAGAGGCTTCATAGGAGAAAGATGAGACTGTCTGTCTCAGGTAAACCTAAGGAAAATTGATGCTGCCATTAGGAAGGAGAACTCCCTAGTGGTGTCATGGGTTCAGCATTGAGCTGCCAACCACAGGGTCAGCAGTTCAAAACCATCAGGCACCAAAGAAGAATGAGGCTTTCTACTCCCCTACAAAAACAGCTGACTGTTTTGGAAATTCACAGAGAAATTCTACTCTGTCCACTAGGGCGGAGATGAGTCATTAACAATTCAAAGGCAATGAGATTTTTGTTTTTGTTTCTTTCTTTTTTGTGATAAGCAAAAGCAAAATGAGTTTGCTATTAGTAAACCCACTCTCTATATGAAATTCTAAAATGTGTTTTTCAGGCTGAAATACAAGAATTACAGAAAATAAGTTGGATCCATATGAAGAAAAAAGGAACACTGGAAAAAGTAACTACATAAGGAAATATAAAAGTCAATATTAACCTATTTGGGGTTTGTGATTCCTATTTTTCCCTACCTAACTTAACAAATAGCTGTGCTTTTTGTTACAGGGAACACAATGTATAACTGTAATCTGTGATGATTGCAACATACAAGATGCAGAATACTAAAAGAGCAACATTTTATATATCACTAGTGCTAAATTGGTATTACTGTACTACAGAGTGACAAGTTACAATTCATTGTAATTCTCAGAGAAACCACTTTAAGCAAAAAAAAAAAAAGTAGGAGGGTAGTCTCAAAGGAACCATGGGGTTTTAAATGGTGCATTAAGTATTTATTTAACAAAAAGAAAATACTAATAGATGACTTGAAGCACAAGAAACACAAGAAGGCCAAAATGTTTGTGAAAAAAGCTAAGTGATCTTTGATTCCACTTTTTAACTTCTTATGTGACAGAGAAAAGCAAATAGCAAGATAATAAAAATCTTATTTGCATTAAATGCAAATAAAGTAAATATTAAAAATTCACATGCATGTACAAATTAAAGAGCACATGAGTAGACGAACCAATAAGTCAAAGAGAAAATAACAAGGGAAATTGAAAAACACTTTGAGAAGAAAATAAAAACAAAATAACTTTTACTGTGCTGCTAAAGCAGCATTTAGGAGCAAATTTATACCTTAAACATCTGCAGCAAATAAAAAGCTCTCAGATCAATAATCTAACCTTTTACTCTAAGGAACTAGAAAAAGAAGAAAAAACTGACTCTAAAGCAAGCAGAAGGAAGAAATAATAAAGATCAGAGTGATGCTAGATGAAATAGAGAATAGAGAAAAAATACGCAGCATGAGGGAAATCAGAAGGTGATTCTCTGAAGTGGTCAATAAAACTGATACCCTTATGCCAGGCTTGCCAAGATAAAAAGAGGAGTCTGGCTACTAAAATCGGCGCTCTGTAGCATGATCTTTTCCTGGCTGAACCTTAAAGAGGCATGTAGAAGCATGTGACTCTTCTTAAGTTCAAGGCTCAGAACAAGCACGTTTGCCCATATACCACTGGCCATAAGGCTGCATGGGAACATGCAGTTCATTCACAGTGAACAACACTAGGACAGAAGGGAGGGAGTAGTGGGTTTTATGTTGGGCTGTTAACCACAAGGTCTGTGGTTCAAGACCACCAGCTGCTACACAGGAGAAATACGAGGCTGTCTTCTCCTTTAAACATTTATACTATCCTTTTGTCTCTCTGGGCAGCACCATGGCAGTCGCCAGGAGCAAGGGCCTTACAAAAGGTCGCAAAAAAGGAGCAAAGAAGAAAGTGGGTGACCTATTTTCTAAGAAAAATTGGTAGGATGTGAAAGCACCGGCTATGTTCAATATAAGAACTACTGGGAAACACTAGTCACCAAGACTCAAAGAGCCAAAATTGCATCTGATGGCCTCAAGGGTCGAGGTTTATTCATTGAGTCTTGCTGATCTGCAAAGTGATCAAGTTGCATTTAGAAAATTCAAGCTAATTACTGAGGATATTCAGGGCAAAAACTGCCTGATCATCTTTCACAGCATGGATCTTACACGGGACAAGATGTGCCCCGTGGTAAAAAGATGGCAGACCATGATGGACGCTCACGTTGATGTCAAGACTACTGATGAGTAGCTGCTTCATCTCTTCTGTGTTGTAAAAACTGCAGTAACCAGAATGGGAAGACATCTTATTCTCAGCACTAGCAGGTCCACCAAATGCAGAAGAAAAGTATGGAAACCAAGACCCAGGAGGTACAGACAATCAACTTGAAAGAAGTGGTCAATGAATTGATTCTAGGCAGTATTGAGAAAGACACAGAAAAGGCTTAGCATCTATTTATCATCTCCATGATGCATTTTTCAGAGAAGTGAAAAAGCTGAAGAAGCCTGGGTCAGACTTGGGAAAACTCAGGGAGCTTCAGGGGAACAGTGGTTGTTCTGAAAGAACTACTGAAGATGAGACAGGTGCTAACATGGACAAGCTGATGGTGCCACCAGAGAATCTGTTTAAAAGTCAGACTTTTAATATTGACAAACAAAAGGTCTTAGTTGGAAAAAAACATACAGCACAACAAAGCAAAGTCAATTGTAGTCTCAGAAATCCATAGGGACAGTTCTACCTACTCCTATATGGTCACTATAAGTCAGAATTGGCTCAATGGCAGTAAGGCAGAGTTTGTTTGTTTGTTTTTGTTTGTTCATACCCTCTCCTCCACTCCAAGCCTAAACTGAATGCCCAGGGGTATGGTTGGGATGTGCTGCTAGGGTTCAAGTCCCAAGGGTAGAAGAAGCTGACTCTTCTCATTTCTTCTCTTGTTGAACAATATTTCTTCTCCTTCCATTCCTTGGACTAGTACAATCTAGGGAAATGATGACTATTCTGGGGGAAATCTCAGAAGGACTTCCTTCCCCACCCCTTGCCATAAAGCTCATTCTGATTCATGGTGACCCTAGAATGGATGCACAGGGAGAACGATGCATGCTGGGATGTCGAAGGTTCTACTGAGAAGCTGCTGCGAGGCCAGGCCAAGGCCATTCTCATCTACTTTCAGTATTCAACATAGTTCACACACATGACTCCACAGGAGTGTTGGAGGGCCTGACACTCTTACGTGCCCCTCACAACACAGGTTCTCAGTTAGGTGTTGCCTTAAAGGAGATCCAGGTCAACCAATGTATTTAAGGGTTTGAATTAAAATCCAAACCCACCAACATTTTGGGGATGCCAAGGACAGTGCTAAATTCTGAGATGACAAAAGCATGATAAAAGAGAGTTCTTCTCTCTTGGAGCCCCACTAATTAGGGGAAGACACACAAGACACAATGGGACAGGTGAATAGGATGTGTCATATGTCTGTCAATACATGGCAGAATAAGAATTGAGAAGGGAGTGAGTTTGTTGGGTAGGAGGTGTTGGGATTTTATACAAAGCACTCAGGAATGGATTGACAAAGAAGGTGCCTTGGAGCAGAGACCTGGAAAGAGTAATTGGGGATCCATGAAGATATATGAGAGGGAGAGTGTTACAGGCAGAGAGTAGAGGGGTATAGAGATTTGGGGCAGGAGGTAGCCCTCTTTGAGAAATAATAAGGCCTGTTTGACTCTATCAGTTGAACAAGTGGGAGTAGGGCAAGAGACAAGCCCAGTCAAGCAACAGGAACAACACCAGGCAGTAATGTGGGGGACAATTCTAAGACCAATGAACTCCCTGGCTTGGTCATCACACCACATGAGCTTGTCTGCCTTAAAATCATTTAGTGCCTGGGTGTGAAATACATTGAGTGTGTGTAAGTTTCATTGTAGACTCCGACTGGTGTCCCTTGGTCAACATGATCAGATGCTTCCAAGCGTGGGTGCATGACAGCAGCTCATCCACCAGGGCCCCTCTGTCTCCCTCCCCACCCCCCAATCCCTTCTAAATCACCATGGGGAAATAAAGGAAAAACCCAGTCCTCTGTACCTGACACCATAATGAGCTCTCTTCTGGGATTAGGCATTCCCCCCTACCTGATTATCCTCCTCTCACTCCTCATTACATATCCTCCGCACCCTCCTTCTAGAAAATTTCATGGGGAGTTTGTGTGGCCTTCACTGGCCCTCTGTGCACAAGTTTGCATCTTCTTCTCTGGACCAGATCATATAGAAACCCTCCTCTTCTGGACACGATCGCTGAAGATAAACTGGGTGCATAAGCAAATGTGGTGAAGAAAGCTGATGGTGCCCAACTATTAAAAGATATAGCATCTGGGGTCTTAAAGACTTGAAGATAAACAAGAGGCCATCTAGCTCAGAAGTAACAAAGCCCACATAGAAGAAGCACACCAGGCTGTGTAATCATGAGGTGCCCACAGGACATGGTATCAAAAAACCCCAATCAAATAATCATATTGATCCAAATAAGGGGGGTTGGTGTGGAGACCTAAAGCCTATCTTTAGACAATTGGACAACCCTTCACAGAAGGGTCACAGAGAAGAGACCGGTCAGCTAGGGTGCAGTACTGCACTGACAAAACATTTGCCTATGTCTTTAATGGTTCCTTCTCCACCCAGCCCCACTCTCATGACCCCCGTTCTACTTTAGAACACTGGCTAGACTTGAGCATGTACACTAGTACAAATAGTAGCTTTCAACACACCAAATCCAGAACAGATAAATCTCCAGGAACAATAAAGGGAGGAGCAATATCTTGAGAGTAGGGAGAAGGTGGGGGGAGAAATGTGGAACCCATTGCAATGATCAAGATATAACAACTTCCCCTATGACAAACAACAGAAACATGGATGAGGCGAGACAGCAAACAGTGTAAGACATGAAAATAATAATACTAATAGTTTATAGATTATCAAATGTTCATGAGGGAGGAAGGAGTGGGAAGGGAGAAAAAAATGAGGAGCTGATAACTAAGGGCCCCAGAAGAAAGAAAAGGTTTTGCAAAGAATGAAGGCCACATATGTACAAATGTCCTTGGCACAACAAAAACTGTAAGAGTCACCAATAAAATGATTTATTAGAATGAAAAAGAAAGGAGAAAACTCCTCACTGACACTCATCTTCTGGCCATTGCTGGGGAGAATAGCTACAGGCTGGGGGTGAACTTGGCATTTAGGGCACAGTGCAGTCATTGGGAAGAAAAAGACAGACCCTTTTAAAGGGCTTTTGTCTCCAGACGTAGGTTTCTGGTAGCACAAATGGTTACATGATCAGTCACTAGCCAAAAGGTTGGCTGTTCAAGCCCACCCAGAGGAACCTTAGAAGAAAGGCCAGGGGATGGATTTCTGAAAGTGACAGCCGTCCAGACCCTGGAGAGCAGTTCTGAGACCTGCATCAGGTGGAAGAGTTCATGACAAATGATGGTCCTTGTCCATGATGTTATTTTAGTCTCTGGATGTGGGTTGGGCGGTTCCCTGGTGGGTAGAGGATCTAAAGGGAAGAGTCACACTGCCTTTGGTACTAAGAGTCAGCTATGAAACCTGAAGTTCACCAGTTCCTGCTGTGGGTGGGCTGATGCTCCCCCTCACAGATTCCCCTGTGGTCCACATGGGGTTAACTCAAGGATGCTTGTTACCCCCTCTCAGGTCCTAAGCTGGAAGCATTTCTGTTTTTATTTCTCATCCCTCTGTTTAGCCATTTTCCTAAGTTGCTCATTTTTCAAGATGTAATCCCTTTGTCCTTTTGGAAGAAAAAAAAGGAAGTCGTGCTTAGCTCCTTGTGTTTACGCAAATCCACTGCACCCAGGGCTCTGGCAGGCACGCCTGTTCTACCTTGGCTTCCAGGTATAATTAGTGCCCATTATAATCACACACCTGGCCAATCACAGGAGGCTCCCATGGGGACCTGGACTGGGAGAGAGGCTATTAATAAAATTATACTTAATATAGTCTTATCTTGCCAGGGGAAAAAAAACCCCTCTCTCTGACATCCCACCAGCCAGCACCAGGAGGACACACTGGCGTCTTTGCCATGGAGACCCCAACCACACTAGGTGGTGCATAAGCGGTGCAAGAAGAGAAGCCACCAGGCACAGGAAATGCCTGGAATGTCCGTGGGATACTGCCTCAGAGAGGTTTTCTGCATTAGTGGACAAATGCCCTTTGCAACCCAGGGAACAGACACTAATGACAAAAGGCGGAAAAGGGACAGGATCTTCTAGTTATCTTCCCCACTGCAGCCATGTGGGGGACGGCTGCTTTTCTTCCGTCCTTTCTTCTTTTCCTCCCCAGATTGTCCTTGAAACTATAGCAGAGGACATTGCCAGGGAAGTTAATAAGTCCCGCGCCATCCCTTTCTCCTCCACCCTGCCACAGAAGCCTAATAGGCTGATTTGCATAGGTCAGCATCTGAAGGTAATTAAAACTACAAGCTTGTGTTTGGAAAAGACTCTTTCTTTCCTGCAGTAACTTTTCTCCCAATATTACCACTACCCAACACTGGTGGTGCATTTCTGCTGTGTCGGTTAAAAAGGAGTAAATAATCTATTCCCATTGTACAGAAGAAGAAAAGGGAGGTCCAGTGAAACCCCCGGACACTCATCCAAGTTCAGCCAGACTTGTTCGTCTCTGCAAAGAGCTATATCTAGGGCAGCATAATGGCCCGGGGAATGGTTTTCTCCGATGCATTGATGGTTGGGGCCAGCTCAGTTTGTTGTTAGGTACCAGGGAGCTGGTTCCAATTCCCAGAGGTGCAGCACAAGGAAATACAGTCCATCGAGAGCCTCCTCCTGACTTGTTCTGTTTGAACCCATTTGACAACTTCCACGCCAAGCCTCCTCTTGGTGGGCGGCTTCTTTTGAGTTGGTCTCCTACTTCACGAAGCACAGTGTCCTTTCCCAGGGATTAGACTCCAGTAACATGCTCCAAGTCAGTGAGACAAAGTCTTGCCACTCTCACTCCTAAAGACCACTGTGGCTGTACTTTTCCAAGACTGCTTTGGTTGTTCTTTAGGCAGTTCATGGTACTTTGACTACTCTTCATTCACACCATCATTCAAATGCACCCATTTTTCTTCAGTCTTCCTAATTAATTGTCCGACTTGCACAGGCATTTGAGGTCATGAACACACCGTGTCTGGGGTCAGGTGGACCTTGGGTTTTCCAAGTGACAGCCTTGTGCTTCACCACTTTTAGGAGGCCATGCTCATCAGATAAGCCCAATGCCCTGCATCCTTTGGTTTCTTGACTGCTGTTTCCCTGAGCATGGGTTGGGGATCCCAGCAAGGTGAAATTCTTGACAGCTGCTATCTTTTCTCCATAGTTCATGCTGTTTTCTCCTGGTTGCGACATGCGTGTTTGGGTTTTCTTTGCCATCTGGAGTTGCAATCCGGACTGAAGTTTGCAGGCGCTGAGTTCCATCGGCAAGCACTGCACGTTCTTTTCACTTCCAGCAAGCAAGGTTGATCCTCGGCACACTGCAGGCTGTTCATCTTCAAAAACATAAGTGGCAAAGGAAGCGCCACTGACTGGGATTTTATAGTTCCATTGAGGTAGTGTGGAGCTGGAAGAGGACTTGAAGTACGTGTAAAGCACTTGTGAAAGCGGCATGCGGGAGCATCTCTGACCTCCCCTGCCTTCCCTATTGCCATGAAGCACAGACCAGACAGGCCACTTGTCAACATCTCCTCCATGCGGTCCATTGGTCTTGACCCGCATGGACTGGGAAGCTGCTCAGCTGCTCTGCCATATGGTCTCACAGCTTCTGCCCATCTCCTCTGTCCTGTCTCACGGTTTCCTTGGTGTGGCCTCTGGCCTCAGTCTTACTCCTTTGTCTTGTCCCGTAGTCTCCATGCCTCTGTCTCTGGTGCTCTGGTCTCGGCCTCGGCGGATGGTCCTGGGACTGTTCTGTGGGTCCAAAGCACACTGTGAGGAATTGCTTTGGTGAGGGTGTGGTTTCATCTTTCGGTAGACCAGACCACAAAGGAACCAAAGCTATGAATGAACTCACATCCTCTTTGAGGGTCATGACTTAATCCCACCTTGATCCTATCCATCAGCCTGAGAGCGCGCTGCAAAATGGGATGACAGCCAAAGGTATAGCTTCCATAATCATAAAGTCACATAAGGAATGATGGCTCGATCCCAAACTTAAAAACAAAACAAAACAAAAACAAAAGACCTCACTGCCATCAAGCTGATTCTGACTCAGAGTGACCCCGTAGGTCATGGCAGAACTGTCCTTGTGGGTTTCCAAGACTACCACTTTTTATGGGAGTAGAAAAATCTCATCTTTCTTCACCAGAGCAGACTTCCAACAGCTGACCTTGGGATTAGCAGTCCACCTTATCACCCACGGCACCACCAGGGCCCCTCCTTACTAAAGACAGCATCTCCTCACTCTTCACGTGACACGTGGCCCGGAACGGCACAGGCAGTTTGTGGCAGCACAAAGTAGGTAGGAAGACTCCTGACTCCGGAGGAGTCGACCAAGATCCCAACAATAACGTTGCCTGCCCGTTTTCAGGTCTGCAGTCCAGAAACAGTGCGGGGAAGTAAACTTTCTGGTTACTTGCTTCTACACAGAGTTCACTATCTGAAAACTGAAGGTGTGTTTGGAAACAACACCAGAAGGCAGCCTCCTACCTATCTTCTTGGGTTTGAATTCTAACAGTCCGCTGGGAGGCCTCGGTGGGTACAGACGGTTCATATGCTTGACCGTGGAGCTACAAGGTTGGAATTTTCGAGGCACCTCAGAAGAAATACCTGGTGTTCTACTGCCCATAGGTTGAGAACCCTCTGGGAATAGTTTTATGCGGATAATTCCTGGGTTTGCCACGAGTAGGAATCTAGCCCATGGCAGGTGGCTTCATCGTTCCCTGAGTAGGTTAACTTTAGGAAGGACAAAGGACTCCATGTCTGCCACTACCTTGCTGCCTGATGTCAAATCTCAGTTTTCCCACCTATGAAATGGGGAGGGGGAGAGAAAAGACCCATTGATCTCAAAGGGTCCTTTTTAGCTTGAAAAGAAACTTTGATTCCAGGACCTGCACGCACCACTCTTTGCCACTCCCACAACTGGGAACCTATCTTGTAATGAGTTAATGCTTCTGGAGCACACACCCAATCTTGATGGGGCCTCCCCGGGGCCTGGGTTTACGTTTCAGTGCATTGGGCTTCCAGAGGTGTCAGGTGGGAAAGGGACAGAGAACTCTGGTTCCACAGCTGCTTTTGTTCAAATATAATGGGCTCTGTCCCAAGGAGATTTGGTCCGGATGCGGGAGCATTTATGTTCCTTTTAAATCATCTTCCCTTCTCTCCGTGCAGGCAGCGTTTTCTTCTAGCAAATTGGGACTTGACAACAGCCTTGTGGAGTGAGAGGTTGCTGTGGTGACAGTGCTGGGGCTTGGGGGGGGGTGTCTCCTAAGCCAGACCCCTCAGGACTCGAATGAGGGGGCCACATTATCTGCAGGTACGACCAAGACTCTGAACTTAGCAGGCCAAGCCAGAGACTCGGGAAACAGAACAAAGGACAGCTCATGGAGAGGCCTGACCAACATTTTTCCAGCCCCTCTTCCCTGTCTTGAGTTCATGAATGAACCCAAACCCAAACCTAAAGCCACTGCCATCAAGTTAGTTGAATGCTCTGTAAGACCCTGTTGGGAAGACTCTATGGCCACAGGGTTTCTGGGGTTTTGAAAGTGTGGAAATGGAGTGCCTTTTATCTCTAGGGAGTGCTGGTGGGCTCATCCACCACTTTTGAGTTAGCAATTGAGTGTCCAATCCCTATGGCATGGGAACCCCCTCCCTGAACTCATGAAAACCACTGCCATCAAGTTGATTCCCATTCACAGGGGCCTGGAGACAGGGTAGAGGTGCTCTGTGAGCTTTCTGAAACTGTCCCTCTTTATGGGAGCAGATGACCTCCTCGTTCTCCTCGGTGGGTTTGAGCAGCCCACCTTGTGGTTAGCACGCCAGCCCCTAGCCCACCTTGCTCCCAGGTCCCCTCTCTGCCCAACCAAGGAGTTCAGTAGCAGGTCTCAGTGTGAGAGGGACATCCTAGGACAATCCTAGTCTGCCTCCTCTTTGCCTGCTTCTTCAGGTCCTGTTTGTCAATTGCCAGCCACCCCCTGCCCCACCCGACACAGCACTGAATCAATATGACTGGCTCTGGTCCACAGGGGGGAATTCGGAGACCCATGACTGCTATTTCCAGGAATGCACAGACACCAGCAAAAATTCATTTCCCAGACATGCGGCTATTTTGAGAAGCAGATCTGCTCTGTAGCAATCAAATTGGGGTCTCTCTCTCTCTTTACTCCCCCCCTTCAAGTTCCGTTTTACAATAGGAACCTGTTCTGCCTTCAGCTGCCTTTTACCTACAAGAATTCGATGAGAGAGAGAAGCCATTAGACGTCTTCTCCCCACCCACCCCCCTACTTCCACCCCCACCCCCAGCTGGATTGGCGCTGGCATGCCACCCATTCCCAGACAACTCTTCCGACTCTACTTCTTAGTAAATTCTTCCTGACAATAGTTAGTGACAAGCATGTCAGAAACAACAAACTCCGTCATCTCCATGCTTATCAATAATTTAGTCTCCCCTGCCCCTCCCCTCCCCCACCCCTCTGCCAGGGCCTGTGTGCTTTGCAATAATGAAATATATGATTTTAAAAATAAATAATAGGCTGTTGTCAGCCCGATTGTAGCTGCGAGTTATGAATGTGATTGATTGATTGAACATTTGAGTTCATTCGCTCAAGCTGGATCAAAGAAGAACTCTCCCATCCGCCTAAGGCCACTGGCAATTTATTTAGAGAGTGTGTTCGTTTCGCAGCAGGTAGCAATATTGGACGGAGGTACACAGAAAATCAGCTCTTTGAGGTTTTCTCCAAGTCCAAGGGAAGCAACAAATGAGATTTTTTTTTAGTTCATTAAATCATTAACCACTTAATCACTAAAAAAATGACATTAGAAACATTCCCCTTTTGCGCTGGTCACCCAAGAAAGAGGAAACATGTTAGCTTCACCCAGAGCTGGCCTTCAAAAGGTGACTCCCCTGAACCAACATGACAATCTCTAATTTTTTATTTATAGGCACGGTATATACTGTTTACTTCATCTGAACTAATCAGCATGGCAACAGCCACCCTGACATCGGAAAGTGACAGGCATTGGAATTGCGATGAGGGGTTCTATAACCAGCCAACGTGGCGGACGGCAAAGAAGGACAAAGGTGCGGGAGAGCTGTGTGTAAGATAAATATTGCAATGGCCAGGCTGGCTGAACAGAAATGGGGGTGAGGGGGGAAAGGGGGATAGAGGAAGGAGTTGGGTGCTGCAGCACAGTCCCAGATGCTGCCAGGGCAGAGTGCTCACCATGCTTGGTGCTTGGTTAGCGTAGGAAAGAAGCCTCTTCCTCTCTCAAGCAGGGTCTCGGGGTGAAGTCTCTGCCCTCCATCTCTACCAGCCTCTCAAAACTAAGCTTAGCATTCCAATGAGTGGGCTGCTGAAGGAGCCTGGTCCTAACCAGGGTGCCCGGGATAAAACGGCCAGGATGTGAGGCCGGAGGACACACGCCCACAGAGGGACAGGGCCATCTTCACAAGAAGAAGGGACAGTCTCGGTAGTTCTAGCAGGGGACGGGAAGAAAGGGATCATGTCTTCCTTTTCTGGCTGCCTAGTCTTGTGCTGTCTGACCTCAGGCAAGGCAATTTCACAATCACCCTAATGCTTTTGACTTCATAGAGCCTTTCATGCAGGGATCTCAAAGCACTTCACAAATACCAATTCATTAACCTTCACAACCCACCCTGGGGGCCCCGGTGGGCAAGTTTCCCCTGCGGTGGGAATGTGCAGCTAGAGGAGCCGAGAAAAACAGTACATCCTTCAAGGTCATTTGAAAGTTGACCAGGAAACTGTGGTGTGAGATCTGGAGCAGCTGACATACTCGGATGCTGTCAACTGCCTGGCCTCCGTTTACCCTCCTCTATGCCACTGAGCTGGGCAGGCCTGGGAGCCACCTCCCAGAGAGAGTACAGAGGCAGAGAGGACAGAGAGGGCCACATGGCCTTCTTGCCGTTGAAGCCGTACTACTAACTTATGCTCATCCCACCCCTCTCTACCAAAGTCTGTGAAGTTGGCTACATTCCCTTTTACAGAGCAGTAAATGAAGACCGGAAATGGTCAAGAATTCACTGCGTTTATCAGGGGACCTGGTGGCATGGGGGTTAAGTGGTTGGTTGCAAAGTGAAAAGTTGGTGGCTGGAACCCACCTGGGAGTGACAAGGGGGGACTGCAGGGTGATCTGCAGCTCTAAGGAGTAGAGCCAAGACAACCATGTGGAGCAGCGCCTCTCTGACACAGGCTCCCTGTGCTTCCAAATCCACGTGGCAGCAGCCAGTGACCACCAGCACCTAACTCGCAGGCAGTGGAGTGGGTCATCTATTTTTGATCAAAGAGACAAGAAGATGGAAATATTATCATCATCATGCTTTAAGCAGTAAGGCAAGGCATTCATGTGCTCATGTCGTCAATCCTTACAGCCACTGCCCCGGTGCCATGTTGTTGCTGGGCGGTGCCAGTGACTGGGCTGTGGCCCCTGAGGAACAGCAGAAGCAAACACACCTGCTCCTTCCTTACAACTACTGTTATCAAGCGTGAACCCTTTGTTCCAGCCATAGGGTCAATCCATCTCGTCCCAGGGACTCTTTCTCTTGGACGCTTGCACAACCTGATGATCTCAATCAACTGGACGGTGAGGAGGGAGCCCTTCTCCAGTCGTAGCTGGAGCACCTTCCAACCTGAGGGGTTGGTCTTTCTGTTCTATCACTGACAATGCTCTGCCACTGTTCATAAGGTTTTGAGCAACTAAGTCTTCAGACAGGAGCCATCCATTCCTTCCTCCTAGCCTGTTCTTAGTCCAGAAGCTCTGCTGAAATCTGTTCATGAGGGGTAACTCTGCTGGCATCTGAAACACTGATGGCATAGCATCCCAGTGATATGCAAGACACCACAGTGTGACAAACTGCTGAATGGTGACTTGTGACCCAGGGTCACCTTCTAGAAGTATCCACTCTTTAGTTATGGGCCTTCCTGGTCTAGGATCAACTCATCAACCATGAGCTGAAGGGATGCTGAGGCCAGGAGAGGCAGAAAGCTTGGCTTGGGTTCCAAGAAGGTGGAGAGTTCCTTACTTGGAGGGAACGATGCTCTCAAAAGACACAGGAGATAAGAGGAGAGAGACTCAGTCAGCCTGGCCTGAAGGTGAGAATGAGCTCTAGCACGAAGAGACAGTGAAAAAGAATACATAGATGCTGTGCTTTGCTTTCTGGTCTGGCTTCTCAAGGGACTGCAGCCTGGACTTTCCTTGTGAGACTGCAACATCAGGTAGGGGCAGGGCGAGGGTGGTGTGCTGTGGGTTCTATCTCCCACCAAACCACCACTCTTTAAATGTCACATGCCCTCTTGTCCCTGCCCTGCTCCTGGGTGGACCAAATACTGCCATTTCTGTGCTCCCTGGGTATGTGGGACATGATTGGATCACATATGTTCCCCACAACTGCTTCTTGATGGAATGATCCTTCATGTGAGTTACCTGGCTGGGGTTTCATGAAACAAAAGAGAAACTTGGCCCAACTGGAATTCAGCCAGATGGACCAGGAAGTGTCATTTAGGAGAAGCTAATGTCTAAAAGCACCACCACCCCAGAAAGACAACAGTCACCACAAAATAAAATCCAGACTCCTGGAGACCCCGTGAGTATCATAATAGAACTGTATACTTCATAGACTTTTTTAGTGGCTAAAAAGTATGTACTAGTCTTTTCTTTTGAGAGACATCTGGGTGGACTCCAGTCATCAACCATTAGGTTAGCAGCTGAGTGTATGAACCATTTTCCATGTCAGCGAGTCAATACCATCAGGTCTGTTTCCCACTCTCTTTTTCCTCTGCCAGCTGTCCCTGGGCAGGGGTTCTCCTGGATGACATTCCTCCAAGCTGTCACTGGCGAATCAGACCTCTGCCGTCTTATGATTCCTCCATCCCACAAGGCCTTGCTGTTGGTGTTAGGTGGTAGCAAGTACACTCTAACTCACAGTGACTCTGCACAGCGGGACAAAACACTGCCTAGTATGGCACCATCTTCACACGATGCCTCAGCACGGGAGATCCCATCGTGCCTCCACCAAGTCCATCAGTCTCATTGAGTGTCTTGTGCTGGTGTGATGGCCCTCTGTTTTATCAAGCATTCTATTCTCTCCTGACAGCATGCCTGAAGCCCGTGAGATGAAGTCTTGCCACCCTCATTTCTAAGAAGCGTTCTGGATGCACTTGCTCCCAGACAGATTTGTTCATTCTTCTAGTACGTTATAGAATCTTCCAGATTCTTCACCAACACCACAGTTCAAAGGCATCCATTCTTCTTCGGAGTCTTTAAAATTGAGCTTCCAGAAAGGGAGAAAGACAGCGTGTGGACAAAGCCAGCAGAAATCTCTTTGGAAACCAAGATAGGACGTGCCGGTCTCTCACTCTGCCAAGGTTCCATGTGCCAGAATTCCATCCCATGGGCTCACCAACCTGCCATGGAGCCTGGGAATGTGTCCACCTGTGTGTCTGAAAGAAAAGGAAAAGAAAGGAACACAAGACAGTCCCTGCACCAGTACACCATGGGTTCCCATGTTAATGAAAGACAGTGTTGCTCTCACAGACAACCACGAGGGTGCCACATGATTCTCTTTCCCTCCCCAGTAAGTTTAAAAATTCTCCAGCAGGAAAAAGAGTCTGTGGGTCTGAACCAAGGGCCAATTGGAAGGCATCTGATCATTTCTGACTGAGGGCATTCAACGTAGAAATGGACTCTAAATGTGTAACTGACGCGGATCAAGGCATCCCTCTCCTTAGTATGCTACATAGAGGGAGACCAAAAAAAGTGTTGCCATATGTCATGTGTGAAAACTTGAAAGGGGTTCCTCCAACTCACAAAAGGTGATCACTGGAACGCCTCGAATCCCTGTCTTCAGTGCCCTTCCAGGGCACATTTCTTGGAAGGTCCAATTGTCTTAGCCAAGAAGGTGGTCTGATTTCATCTTCAGGGAAACAAGCTCAGTTCTTTTGTTGTGTGCTGTCATGGCCTTACCAACAAAGCCTACACAGGACACCTCATCCCTATGTTTCCCTGGAGACAATGTGCTTCCCGGGGCACCATGGCAACCTCCAAACAAGCAGCTGTTTGAGGGAATGATACCGTGTGCGTTCCTCATAGACTGTTGGGGTCTAACAATAACCGAGTCTTGCTTCAGGAACCCTGGTGGCCCTGTAAGTTAGGCAGTGGGCTACTGACTACAAGGTCAGTCGTTCCAACACTCCAACCATTCTGAGGGGAGAAGATGAGGCTGTCTACTCCTGTGAAGGTCGATCGTCTCAGAGACCCTCTGTGTGTCGACTCAGGGGCAATGGGCTCGGGTTTTTCTTTTGAAAACCTGCTTGTAGTCCTGCAGGGACTCCTCACCTATCAACGAGGACATCTCGCCTTTACCACAAGAATGAGAACTGGTGTCTGGCGAAGCTATTTTTGCACACGAACGACACACTCCTGACAGCGAACACTCAAGACAAGGGGAGACTACTGTGGGATGCCGGTTGAGGTTGTGCATCAGCTGTCTGGGTCAGGATTCTCAACGGTTTGGTCCTTATGCAATGAGGTAGTCATCCTCCATTTTAGCAACAAGCTGATTTCCACACAACCTCCTGGTCTTTGGCGCAGAACCATGTTCCTCTGTGTGCAGAGTGAGTATAGTTCTTTTCCTTTCCCCTGAACATACCAA
This sequence comes from Nesogale talazaci, assembly GCA_004026705.1. Classification (NCBI taxonomy): domain Eukaryota; kingdom Metazoa; phylum Chordata; class Mammalia; order Afrosoricida; family Tenrecidae; genus Nesogale; species Nesogale talazaci. Next base: position 84,054 of record PVJH01002623.1, on the reverse strand, counting down.
ACTCTGCCTCCTACAAACAGCCAAGACTGAAATGTCCCAAAGCAATCTTACTCATCCTTCCTAACTAGACTCTTTTCTCTCCTGCATTCAATTTCCTTTTCCCTTCCATTTGTAGAGACAAAGGAGCAAATTCTATAACTGCTGGCTTCCGTCCAGGAGCACAGAAGAAAACAAAGCCAAGAAAACAACAGGAAAAAAGCAAACAACAAAAGACCAAGCTCAAATGAAGCTGCTGAGTGAGCCTGCAGCGCCGGGCCAGTGGGATAACTCAGACTTCTCTTCTTCCTCTGTGAACCATTCAGGGTCCAAATTCTTAGCGTGAAATCAAGGACTGGTCAGAGAATTCTTAAATCTCCCAACTGGAAATTACTTGCCCACCAATATGTATCCCAGGTCTTTAAAGCATTCATTCTGGTTTCCAGGAGTGCTTTTGCTTCTGAGACTCTGGAGCAGTGATTCTCAACCTTCCTCATACCACGGTCCATTCATACAGTCTCTCATGTTGGGGTGACCTCCCCAAGCCTAAAATTATTCTCATGACTACTTCATCACTGTCGTTTTGCTACTGTTATGAATCGGCCGATCCCTGTGAAAGGGTGATTCAGCCCCCAAAGGGGTCTCCACCCACAGGGTGGGAACCGCTGCTATAGAGAGATTCACAACTGTGTTTGGGACGCTCAGAAAGATGGCCAGCAGAGACAATGGCGAGGTGCAAGCAGTCCCTACTGAAGGGGACCTCAGGCTGCACGAAGAGCGTGTGAGCAATATGGGGAGTCAAACAGGTGAGAGGAAAGCTACCTGAAACAAAGCTCAGGAGCTGGTTTCCCCTGGGGTCGTCCGGGCCATTGGACAGTCCTTGGGGAAGCCAGCTATCTCTTGGGCAGCCTGTACCCAAGTCTGGTCGAGGATTGATCAGGAGGAACTCATGCTGGCATGTCCATGCTACCCCACGTATGCGTAGGCCAAGCACCTACGCTCATGGGGGTGACCTTGGACACAGGCAACACAGGCCTCAGAGGAGTGTCCAGTGACTGTTTGCAGGGGCAGGGAAAATGCTTGGGATGCTAACAGCGTCTGTAACCACGAATCATTCTAAAATAGAAAACAAACAAAATAATTACCTCTACAGAGTGGAAAAATTGGAGGCAACTTTAAAGTTCTATCTTCTCACTCTCTCACTGCCATTGAGAGGCGTATGATGCTATTCTCGTCTGACATATGGTGCCCTATAGGACAGAGTAGAACAGCCCCTTTGAATAACTGAGGCTACTCTTCTTCACATGACCAGAAAGCCTCATCTTTCTGGTCTCATCACAGAAGCACCTAGTGGGTTTGAACAGCTGCCCTTGCAGTTACCATCCTAACCCATATTTCCACTATGCCTAGACACTCCACCACGAACTGGGAGTTGGTGGCTTTGAGCCCAGCCAGTGGCTCCATCTGAGAAAGACCCGCTCTGATCCACCAAAAGACGATAACCTGGAAAACACTTGAGGTCCCAGTGATCTGTCCTACGGGGTCACACTGAATGAAAAGGGACTCGATGGCAGGGCACACCGATAAACAGCAGCCTGGATTCTGGCATCTCTACTCGAGCAAATATCGCTCGTTGTGTTTCTTTCTGTCTACAACATTTACTTGGGCCCCCAGAGCACTTCTGGTGAGCAAGATAGACCCAATTCGCGACCTCAATGTGAGTGGGGTCTCATTTCCTTATAGGAGGTGTGTGAGGTATTCGGCCATCTTATAGGCCACATGACCACAGATCAAGACAGTTTGCAAAAAGTACTGCGTGGAAAAAAAAGGCTGGAAGGAAATGCACCAAATCGTTCACCGTGCCAGAATTCTCTGCTTCTTGCCTTTCTCTTCTCCCCAAATATTCTATCATCAGCATGCATCCTTCGCACAAAGGAGAAGATAATCAACTTCATTTGAGAATAAGAGAACAAGAACCTACCTGTCAAGCCGAAGGAAACTCAAAGCTGGCCCTTCTCATCTTCTCCTGGGCCCAACTTTTATGTGCCTCTCACTTTTCTGCTCCCCTGCCGTACCCAAGACCAGCATCTGATGCAAAGTGATTTGGGGCGCTTCTCAGGCATGACTGGGACCTGGAGGTAGCAGGCATCCCCTGATTAAATCTGAACTTCTTAGGGCACCACAAAGAGAACAAGGAATAGCTTTCCCTTTTATTTTTCATATATTAATTCAAGGAAATCAGAAGCCACAGCCATGTTGTCCAGGCTGGTTCCTCTGTAAGCTGGTTACCTTTGATACCATCTTCAATAGTTAGCCAGTGACTTCAGTGTCGGCAGATTTCCTGCTTATGCGAGAATCTTACCTTCCCACCGGAGAGAAGGAACCGCCACAGTGGGGAATTTCCCTGCCAGTTATCTGGCTAGCAGACCCTTAAGACTCAGGGATGAAAGTGGTTACCTCAATACAAAGTGTTCTCATGCAAATGCTTTACAAATGTACTATAGGGGGTGAGCTCTGCTTAAAGGAGTAGAAACATATAAAGCAATTAATTGTCTTTACTGGATTCATTATCGTTGGCAATGTCCATTCTGAAATTGTTTCTGGGTCATTTAAAAGAGATAAATATCTTACAAACCCTCTCCCTTAACTCCCCCTCACCCCTAGATTTTTTTTGGGGGGGGCATCACTGCCCTCCGGTGGTCATAGGGGCTACCCGGCCTTGCTCCTGGAGAGCCACTGCTGGATTTGAACTGCCACGCCTGTGGGCCACAGTCCCGCATTTAACCACTATGCCACTGGGGCTCAGTCCACCCCTAGATTTTTTTGCTAGATGGAAGCATTTTAATTTCTTGGCCTTACATTAAATTCAGCCAGTAGTGTTGAACATCACTAAGGGCACCATTCATGGAGGGCTGCCCCATGCCATTGTTCAATGTGGGGGTGGGGATGAGTCTTTGGGGGACCCCACAGTGCCATTTTATAAAGTCTGTAGGCTGTTCCTGAGTTTCTGGTAGGGTGTCCGGATAGTAAATGACAAAACGTGCTCCAAGGTCGGGTCATGTCAAGTTGAGAATCATGATGGTCAACACTTTCCAAGTACGTTCTTCATTTTTGGTTCCTTTGATGTGTCAGATGATTCAGCATCAACTGGATGGCGGTGTGTTTGGAGTTTGAGTCAGGGACATAGCAGAAGGAGTCCATGAACCAAGCAAACATTAGGTAAGTATTTGGAGCCTTAAATAGGTTCTTCTATAGGACTAGTTGAATCTCAAATATGCTGATAATTTTATGAATCAGTAAGAAAGCAACTGAATATAAAAGATTTCCAAAGTTTGAAGCATAGAAGGTTTCCCTGGTCCTCACCCAGCACTGCCTTTTCGTTCTTTCTTTTATGAGCATATCTGAGGGCACTGGCTAACATCAGTTGCTATCAAGCCCATCTCTTACTATCAACTCTTAACTGATCTGTAGGACAGACTGGAAGTGACTCTGTTGAGTTTCCAAGGATGTTGTTGTCTTTGCAAGAGCAGATAACCACATCTTTCTTGGGCAGATTGACTGGTGGATTCGTACAACCAACCTTCCAGTAGCCGAGTTGTGACCCCTGAGGTAGTGGGACCCTCTAGGTAGGAATGGCCTGTGCTGTGTATCAGAAATAGACCGATCCACCTCAGAATCACCGAGAGACGCTGAGCTCCTTCCCAAGAATTTCTGGTCAAGGCTGAGACCTGGGGATTCACATGTCCACTAAGTTCCTAGATGATGTTGATGTGCCTCGGGCAGGGGCTGCACTTTAGAAATCACTGGTTTGGTGGGAATTAGTGGGTCCTCAGAAAAACAAACAGCCTAAAGGAAAAGGAGAGGATTTCTATCAAAACAGCCCTTTCCATCTGACCGTTCCGCTTCCCTGGTTGTCACATGAAGGTTGAAAGGATTTTAGATGGTAAAAAGTCAGGATGCAGGGTCCACAGCAGCAGAGGAGGTCTAATCTGGGGATAGGGATGCATCCAGTTACAGTAAAGGTTGACTAAAGAGTCCATTTAATACAGGAGGTCAGGGCACAACTTTGGTGTCAGACAACCTTGCTTTCAAGCCAAGTCAAATACTTCTCATGTCTCTGTTTTCTCCTTGCCACATGGCAGAGGGAGTATTACCTGGTCTGGTTGTGAGTAGATTAAATCAGTATGCAAGTGCAAGGCATTGTTGCAGAGCAAAGTCAAGAAACCGAACACATTGTCATCAAATCGATTCCTACTCATAGGGGTCCTATAAGATAGGGTAGAACTGCCCCTGTGTATTTCTGAGACTGTAAATCTTCAAGGGAGTAGAACACCTCATATTTTTCTTATAGAGACAATGGTGGATCTGAACTCCTTACCTTGCAACTAGCAGCCTACTATACATCAGGGACTTCTGTTATAAGGCAGGTACTCCAAAAAGTGAAAGTGGGAGGGCATAACTTGATCCCCAGAAATACAGCAAGAATTGGATACTGAAAGCTAATTTATCAAAGCCCCGTAGCAACGATTCTGATGAGTATTTCAACCAAAGTCCCTGAATATACTCTAGTTTTGAATTGCCATTAACAGCATGGAGGTGGACATATCTGACCTCTTTTTGGCTTCCCTATGATGACAAGGCAGGGGTCAGGCATGCCTTCTGTACCTATTCTGTCTGGCACCAATTGTTTCTCCCCCACTATTCTACATCTATGTTGGGTTCAACAATACATTACAGAGGCCACACACAACTCATGCACAATACTCATGATTAAGGAGGCTTATTAGGGAGGTTAACAGGTGTCACAGTCATTAGCCCATAGCAATATCTCTCCTCAGCCAGCAACCATGTCTCTTTCTTATCTTCAGGCTCTCAACCACATGGTCCCTTAGCTTCTGCCTCGGTGAGCCAGGATGTCAGCCCACTTGTTACTCTGCCTCATGGCTCCATCATCTTGGGTCAGATGAGGAGAAGATATCCCAGAGTCTCAGCACTGCTCCTCTGAGTTTTTGTGTGATCGTTGCTAGTGCCTCTGGTCTTGGCAGCCACCATCACTTCAGGCACAGATCTTGGACCTTCCAAAGGTCCCATAACTTCTCTCTTCTACCCAGATGGCTCTTAAATATCAAAAAATGGCTGTGATGGGTGTTTGTTTGTTTGTTTGTTCTTGTCTTTCCATATCCCCAAGGAAAGTGAAGGATGATATTTTAAGTCACCCTCTCTAGTAAAGTAATCTTAAAGATACATCCAAGGGAACAAAGAGTGTGACTTGCTTCACATCCTCGACTCTCCTAAGGTAATTCTGTAACAGGGAAAACTCCTTCCAAAGTGGGACTATAGTAACGGGCATAGTCAAAGACAATAATGAATGCATCACATAAAGAATTGCGACTAGAAGGACTGTGTAAGTCCAGATAGACTAAAGAAACAAATTTATGAGCATGCATATGTGTACTGAAAAGAGTTTTATATACAAGAGCAATTGAACATTGAGAAAACATCACAGACCAGTGCATATCAAGTCTATGAGTCCAATATTAGCCCATATGTTTGACACGATTCCATACATTCCTCTTAGGCTCACACAGTCATGCAATAATGCTGGATGTAGGAAGATCACAGGCTAGTGGGTGAGGAGTCTTATGGATCCAGTAGAAGCATCTCAGGGCTGACAGGGGTCTCCACATGACTCTTCCAATTCCCAGAGCCCTGGCTGCATCAGTGTAGCTCCATCAGGCTTGTCAGCAATGTCTCTCAGGGAGTGAGTGTGTGCCCCCCCTCCAACAAACTATTTATCTCTTTAGTGCTTCCAAATGAAGTCATCAAGTTGTAACCCGATTGACAGACTAAGCTCCACCCCTTCACTCTTAAATCTCACATTGACAACAGATTAGTAATTACCATGAGGACCATATTAACTGACTATATCTCAGGAATTGGCATCTCAACGTAAGGACGGAATCAGAACACAAAAGTCTCAGTGGGAATCTATCAGTTCCAGGTCTGGGTAAGCATTCACGGTTCTCCCAAAGCACACAACATAATACTCAGTCGGCGCTCATTAAATATCTGTTGAAGAATCAATATATTTGACAGGCCCACTCGACCCTATGAGCCATTGAGCAATAAGACACTGAGGTTTTGCATCAGTCAAACAAGCATAGAGTTTGCTTCTCAGAAACAGTCTCCCCACAAGCATCCACAAACCAAACAAAGAGAATCAGATCAGTCATTGGTTCTGAAAGACACTGAGCAAATACACTTGAGTTGTTACCTCAAGAAAAATCAATGATTTTCTCCTCTACCAGTTGATGAGCCTCTGGCGTTGACTTGGAAATGTAGAAATCCTCGCAGCCTTGTGCTCTTTTGAGTTCAAGGCTGAGTACACAAGTTCCAGGCTTCTCAGCTGGCTGCAACAAAGAGAAATCATTTGCTTCATGGAGGGTGGAGAGGCAACTGCAAGGATGGACATGCCTTCCGGTTAACCTCTCCCTGACATTGTGTCAATTCTGACTCATAAAGACTCTATAGAACAAAGTAGAACACATCCCCTATGGAGCCCTGGGGGGTTTCCAAGGCTGGAACTCTCTAGGGGAACAGAAGGCTTCATATCTCTCCCAAGAGTGGCCAGTAGGTTTGAACTGCTGACCAGGTACCTCGCAGGCCAATTTGAAACCCCTATGCCACTAGGTCTCCTGGCTAACTGAGGGAATGAATAAAGAAACTCATTGTCAAGTCAATTCCAACTCATGGCTACCCCGTGCCTACAAGGCCATCCTTCTCTTTCCAATGTGATAGTATTTATGGAAGCAGACGGCCAGGACTTTCTTTCATGGGGCAGCTCCTAGGTTGAAACAGCCAACTTTTGTGTTAGCAGACAGCACTTATCATTGTGCTACCAAGGCTCTGATAGGTAGCTAGTATAGGGAATGGGGCATGCATTATGCATTGCTTAAAAAGAAATCTAGCTATGGGTAAGGAAAGGATATATTTGACAGACCCACTCGACCCTACGAGCCATTGAGCAATAAGACACTGAGGTTTTGCATGCTCAAAGGTCCTGGCTTCCGGCCAGAAACACTACAGCTGGATTGGCTCACCTAGGCCAAGTAAATTCAATTTGGCCAATGGGGTTTACCAGGGTCGTCAACCATGCCTCCCTGCCAAAGAATTGAAAAGGTCAAGAGGTTGGGCTCTAGTGGGCTCTTTCCCAGCAGCTGCTCCGCAATGTAGCACAGCTGGGCCAGTTTCCCGGCCAGCAGACAGGGGGTGAGGGATCTTGTGGGTGCCTGTGTAAGTCTGAAAATCTTTTAACCTTCATAAAACTCATTTGGATCACAAACCAGGCTTCAGCTTGAATCCTTTCTCCCGTGGAGCCAAGGACCAAGGTATATCTCTCCTCTCAAGATATCTTACAGCTCCTTAAGCAAAGGAAGCCAACCACGCAACCATGGAGAATCTGGCTGTAGAAGGATCACAAGTGAATGAAGTGCAGTTTGGCCAAGAGCTCAGTATCAGAATCACCTAGGACACTTTAAAATACATGTCTAGGTTCTATTCAAGGCGAGGTCCAGAGTTTCCATCTTAATAGCAGGAATCAATGTTCAAAATAAGTCCTGGATGCCACCATTCTGAGTTACTCAGACCAAGACCCCTTATCCTGGAGAGAATTCTTCTCCAAGTGCTTCCCTTGGAGGGTCAAGCTGACAACACGGAAGAGAAGAGATGTTGTTTTTGTTTATTTGTTTTGGGGGGCATCACTGCCTTCTGGTGGTGGGAGTAGGAGGCCCAGCCTTGCTCTTAGAGAGCTGCTGCTGGATTTCAACCTCCAACCCAGTGGGCTGCAGTCCTGCGCACAACCACTATGCCACCGGGCTCAGCCCATAGTTTTAAGAGCACAGAATGTGGGATTGCAGTGGATGCATTGAAACAAAATGTGTATGGATTGTTGAATGCAAGACAGATGATCTGCTCTGCAAACTTCACCTAATGTGCAATAAAAAATTAACTGAAATAGCTAGCTAACGTCAGGATTACTGAATGACCGCTCATCAGGAAAAGCATACATACACAATAACTTTGTAAGGGGGGGCTATTTTTGTTCATATACTAACATGACTACTATTTGTTGCAGGGGAGAAGAGAGAGCATAGAGGATGGAAAAGGAGAGTTGAAAAATCTGCAAAGGCCCTTCCCCTGTCGTCACATGCCTGTAAGCGGATCTTGGAAAGTGCTCATCTTCCAAAACATCTATGGAGAGGTGTTGGTATAGAAAAGAAGGCTACCATTATGCCTGTTCAGAAGAAGGTCAGGATTACAACATGTGCCCCCTTGACCAGGAATAAGATGTGGATGATGAAGACCCTTTTGGTGTCGTGTGAACAAAAAATCCTAGTTTTTAATACCCGAGGCATGATAACGGGTTCTTCCATCTTGTCTTCTCTGACTACCCAGCTCTTCATGAAAGTTATTCGTTATAGAGTATCTACAGTAAGAGGGTTACATATACAGTCTGACTGAACCTTATAAAAGTCCTATGTAATAAGACAGGGGGAGGCAAATAATGGTTTGCCACCTGTTTTTATAATGGAGGTTTTATTGGAACACAACCAGTCCTATCCTTTACATTCCCTGTTTCCCCTTCCCACCCTCCCCCAATGCTTTCCCTCTAAACCAGCAAAGCTGAATAGTTATGACAGGGACCATATGGAGATACTGGAGACCTAAAAGAAGCAATAACACAGTGACCCAATCCTGGCCCCTTCTCTTCCCTAACAATCAAGCTTTCAGTCTTCCCTGAGTATACAAGAGAGAGAGTCATCCAACATGAATTGGCTTTAGCAGGCCTGAGTTCCCTGGAGATCCCTGAAAGATCAAGTTAGGAATACAGCTGACTGGGGAAGAAGTAGAAAAGAATGAGGTTGCCCCAAGCAATAGGCTTGCTCTTGTCGGAGCAGTATCTCCTGGGAAGCTTATTCCTGGCCTTATCTGGAAGGATAAGCCCACAGTTGTCAAAACTGCCATCCTGCTCCTACCCACGCCTTTCAACAGAGCTTGGGCTTGATTTTCTTCTCAGTATTACTCATGACCATGCTGCCCTTCTGTTAGGCGGCCCATGGTGTTTCTTGTGTCTATCTTAAACCTGTGGATAACAGGTCGCACCTCAGCAGTAAGATTCTAAATCTCAGAGAGAAATCCTCCAAGTTTCCATACATGTCTGACATTCAACCAACCCCAAGAGTAGGGTGAAAAGTCAAACTGTCTGCAAAGAATCAAAAGCAAACTGCAAGAATGCAGAAATTGTTTTTCTAAATCATGGTAACATCATCCAATGTAAGGTTAGGACACTTAAAATCAGATCAACAAAGAGTTTGTAGATGAGATGAAGTGGTGTCAATAAGATTGACTTCATGTGTGTGTGACCTGGACAAATAGGACCACATATGTAACAACCCATGCTTGGCCTAAGGCTCCACAGTCACCATCTTGAATTCAATCCTTGTCCTGTAAGAATCAAGGTTTAACTGTCAAACATAGAGACATTACTGGTTTGAAGGGATTTGTTGAAGTTCAAGCAAAATCAGGAAATGCTGGCAGGCAAGTTCTAGGAGCAGGACAGTAGCAGTAGGAACACATAGGAGGTAAGGGGTTAGGATCTAATTGTCTTGCATGCCAGAGTTGTCCTCTTGAGTGTGCTTGTGCCCTCATTCCTGCTAAGGGCAAGTTCTTCTTGAAATGAAAGAACTATCCTTATGTTTAGATGCATACATGGCTCACTGCTCTCAAGTCAATTTTGACTCATAGGCTCTTGTGAGTGATATTCTATGACAAGAAATCAAATTTCGAGAGCAAAGTGATTCCTTAGATTGACAATTTCAACATATGTTTCTGTGCAGTCTTCACCTTTGCTAGAAGAGCCGAATGTTCTGTTGTGTGACTATTGTGCATTAACGATCCTTGGCATGTTCTGGGGCTTGGGGTCTTTGCTGCAGGATGCAGCTGTTTGACAATTCAACTAACCTTTATATTGCTTATTAATATCAACCTTACATGACTTTATTATACCTTTTTCGTTAGATACCCATAGTCATGAGTACAAGATGAAGAATATTAGAAGCACTTTAAGAATAGCTATGCCTTGAAGAATTTCCAAGAATTTTGATTCCTGATATGTAAATCCTGAAGTTCACTCATCAACATATAATTGCTTAGCGAAAGACTGCAGTTCCCAGTTTCACTTGCAGTGAGGTTTAGTCCCATTATAGATTGGACTAATGGGATGTGAGCAAGAGTGAAGGGAAGCCCTCCACTGGATGCCATTTGTGTCCATTTCCCTTTGTTCTTTTCTCCTTTCCTTGTAGAGAAGAAGAATCGAAGAAGAAACTTACTTGGAATATCACGCATTACGAAAAAGACATCTTCCCTTCCAGCCCAATCCTGGATGCCCTTGAACAACAAAGGTATCTATCTGCAGACTGCTATATAAAGAAGAAATAAACTTGCAATTTATCTATGCCTCTGTGTTTTGGGGCCTCATCACTGTAGTATTTTAGCTTTTGCTAATTTATATGGGGACATACTTAGATGCTACCATGCTAGTTGAGAAAGCACCATGCACAATTGTATATACAGTCACTAAATAATACATTCCACCACTCATGTATGTCAAGAAATGACAAAGCCACCTACTAGTCCACCAAGAGTGCCATACTCCATCCATGGATCCATTCAAAAGAAATATGACCTAACGGCATGTGTGGGAATCTCTGAACAATGACACTAGCATCACATGTAGATAAAATTATGCTGAAGATATTCGAAAAGTAGTTGCATCAGTACTCTGACAGGGAATTGCCAGAAACTTAAGGTGTATTCAGAAGAGAATTGCTAATGTCAGATGGCCCTTGACTGAAAGCAGAGAATTCGAGGAAGCTGTCTACTTCTGTTTTATTGATATGCAATGACATTCAACTGTGTGGAGCACAAGAAATGATAGGCAACATCATGAAGAATGAGAATACCAGACACACATTATTGTGCTCATGCAGAATCTACACATAGACCAAGGGGCAATCGTTCAAACAAAGCAATGGGATGCTATGAAGTTTAAAATCTGGAAAGTGTGCTTCAGGCTTCCTTTCACCACATGTATGCAGTACATATCAAAGACAATAGCCTTCAATATGAATTGCAACTAAATGTCAAGAAAACAAAAATCCTGGGCTGATAAAAAAATCACAAGAAGGCCAATGACGGGTAAGATCAGGAGCACTCTTTACCAACCTAAGACAGGCCATGGTGACATTAGAAGGCCATTGACCAATGACGGGTAAGGACTGAGTGTGTGTCCTGGCAACCTAAGACAGGCGGAGTTCCCGGGAGGATATTACTTGAAAAAATAAAAAAGGGGGACCTGTCAGGAGCCCTCTGGCCCAGACATGCTTGACCTGGCTACAGGCCGAATATGCCTGAACTCTGCTGCAGTTTGTTGCCTGGGGTTTGTAGTTTGTCGCCTTTGTAACTGTAAACAGCCCTGGCCTCTGAAGCCAGACTTGCCGCTGTGCTGCCATTCACTTGTTAATTTTGAAGATCACGATATGCTAATTGCCTAAGCTTGCTTGCCCTATAAAACTGGCTTACTTCTCACAAATCAAAAAAAAAAAAAGAACCCCACCCCATCCCAGAAAAGATGTAACTACTGACACAACATATGTATGTATGTATGTATGTATGTATACTTTATGATGAGTGCTGTATGAGTCCCCAATAAAATGAATTAAAAAAAATCACAAGAAGAAAAAAAAGAGTGATGTCATCAAGAATTTTTGACTTGGATTCATAATCAATGCCCACAGAAGCTCCCGTCAAGAAATCAAACAGCATATTACTCTGGACAAATCTACTGCAAAAGACTTCTTTAAAGTGTTAAAACACACACTTTACATACAAACAACAAAACAATATTCCTGTGAGTACGATCGGGGTGCCTGACCCAAGTCATGAGATTTTCAATCGCTTCATATGCACATGAAAACTAGAAAATGGAAAAGGAAGACCAAAGAAGAGTTGATGTTATTTGAATTATGATGTTCATGCAGAATTTTAAAGAAAAAATACAATTAGCATGCCTCCTAGAAGCAAGGACAGTGAGAAAATATGTCAAAAGCCTGGGCTCAAAGGGAAAAGACATTGACTCAGATCTTGTCTCAGAAATAAACTAAATGGCATTACCTATTCGGAAAGAGGTCTCCTGCAGAAATGTCAGCAGTTCAAAACTCCCATAGCAGCTTCTTTGTTGGAGTGACAGTCAACTTTACAACCTCAGAAACAATATGGGAAAGTTCTACTCTGTCATACAGCATCTGTGTTAGTCAGAGGCACCTCAGCATCAGTGAGTTTGGGTCTATATAGACTCTAACTAATAGTTAGGCTCACTGCTTATGTTCCAGGGAAATGAGTAGATTAGAGAGCAAGAAAGACAAGCTCTTTTTTCTATGGAACTGATGGTGAAACTAGAAAGAAAGATGTTTGCAGGTATAAATGAAATGAAGCAAAGTCTTCCTCATTTCAATGGATCTTCCTCCAGAGACTGGAATATCGATGAGATTTGGAATATGGATAACTGCATCTCCTTTAAGGACTAATAAATTTCTACATACCCAGGAGTAATTAGTGATCTCATCAGCAGGTGGTTAACCCCTCTAATAAGTTCTTCAAGACTGCCATGGACTAGAGAGCCCTGAGGTCTTCCATTAAATTCTCTCTGCTAAGGAAGCCTTCCTTATGTGAGCACACGTTGATGACTGTTGGGCTACCATCTTGGGAGAAACTGACCCAATTCTTTTGGTTTGGGTCAGGGAGGGAAGTAAAGAGAGAGGAAATAAACATATAAGTAGAAAGTTGGCACTTATCTTGCACCGGAATATATATATATATATATATAATTTTAACAGTTTTATTGATACATACCATACATATCAAACTATCGACTAGCCTAAACATCTTTAAAAGAGTCATGCAAACATCACAACAATCAATTTTAGAAAAATTTCCTAATGTTTGTACTCATTATTTAGTTCCCCATCACTACCTGTACCCAACCTCTCCTGCCATAACCCTAAGAAACCTATAATCCAGTCATTGTCTCCATCATTTTATCTATCCTGGGTTCCATATAAAGGAAAACATATCAAACCAGCTACAATAACAGTAAAACCCAGGGAAAAGCTCAATCTAAAAGAATGCAGGAGATAATAAAAAACTAGAACAAATTTTGAATGGGTCAGTGGGGAGAACAAATGATATGGTATATTATGTTTTAACTTAATTACATCAGCAATATCCAATGTTCCAAGGCATGTCCATCTAATAGCAAGGCTATTCACATCCTTGGTCCTGGTCTGAGGGGACTCTCCATACACTTAATCTAAATGATACAAATGAATTTTGGGTTTGAACTGTCATCTATAGCCTTCTGCAAATTGGGTGCTCACAATTTATATTTTAATACCGTTCCCTCCTCTACTCTTAGATTTTGTTGTTTACAATCTTTGAATCACACAGACTTGTGTACTTCTTCCATATGAATCTAGGTGACACCTCAGTTACATGGTTGCATGTTTTAAAACAAGCCTTTAAGATCTCAGATGCTATTCTTTCTGATAGATAGATAGGCATGATCTGATTTCTTTACCATGATTTACATAGCACCCATATATTCAGTGATCTCTTAATGAGGGCAAATATTGAGTAGGGTCACAAAAGAATTAGTTGTTCTTAATTTAGGGCTTATTAATAAGTGTGTATAGCTTGAAATTTCTAGGTTTTTTGGAAAAATATGAGCAACCCTACTATGTATTTTAGCAGAAGTCATTAAGTACCCCTAGAATGCCTGATGGAGTCAGTGAGACGCTTTTAAGTTTGCTGTTGAGCAATACTTGGTGATTACTGAAAAAGACCTTATCCAACTATTTATCTACCTGTCTGACTAACAGATCCCACTCTGCCAACCACTGCAGGGCATTTCTGTCCATGAACCTGTCAGACTCCATTCTTTACCAGAGGCCTCATTTCAAAACAGAGCTGTGTGTTCATAGAGACATTAAACAGCTGAAAATCATCAAGTCCATGCAATTAACCAAGTACTTGGTAATGGGATTTCAATAGTGAAGGAATTAACTGTGTGCTTCAGGCTCCCACATATTGTATTTGTCATACTGTTGGACTATAATAATGTTGCTAAACTTTGCATCTCATAAGGAGAGACAGGAGTTACCTTGGTGAAGCCTTTGCTTCTTTGTCTAGATTCTAGAAGACTGAGCCTTACAAAGCTGAATCTGTCTGTTGATTATTTACCCACTCTCTGTTTTTGGGGTCTTTTTTAGTAACAGAAACAAGATATTATTTATTGATTTATTTGCTTATTTATTTTCAAAGTCAGTTGACCCTTTTCCTTTATAAATCATTTTATTAGGGGTTCTTTCAGCTCTTATAACATCCCATACATCTATTGTGTCAAGCACATTTGTACATCTGTTGCCATCATCATTCTCAAAACATCTGCTTTCTACTTGAGCCCTGGGTATCATCCACCCCTGCCTCTACTCCTCCCCCCATGTGAACCCTTTATAATTTATATATTATCATTATTTTGTCATATCTTACGCTGTTGTCTCCATTCACTCATTTTTTTGTTATCCATCCCCCAGGAAGGAGGTTATATGTAGATTCTTGTAATTGGTTCCCCCTTTCTACCCCACTCTCCCTCAACTCTCCCCGTATCGTCACTCTCAGCACTGGTCCTGAAGGGATCATCTGTCCTGGATTCCGTATGTTTCCAGCTCCTATCTGTAACACTGTACCTCTTCTGGTTTAACCAGATTTGTAGGGTAGCATTGGGATCATGATATGGTGCAGGGGAGGGGTGGGGGGTTGTTGAAAGCATTTAGGAACTAGAGGACAGTGATATGTTTCTTTGTTGCTACAATACACCCTGACTGGCTCATCTCTTTCCCAAGGGGGTGTCCAGTAAGGGGATGTCCAATTGCCTACAGGTGGGTCTTGGGTTCCTAATCTGCGCTCCCCCTCATTCACAATGAAGCAACCAGGAGACTCTGGGAACACACTTCCATTGAGAACAAGCTGCTGTCTCCCACTGAACTTCGAGAATCTGTTCTGTTTTGCAATTGACTTTGCAAAGTCACTGAACTATATGGACCATAACAAGCTATCGATTGCCTTGAGAAGAATTATGCTTGTGTAGAACCTGTTCATGGATCAAGAGGCAGCCGTGTAAGCACAACCAGGGAACACTGTATAGTTTAAAATTAGGGAAGGCCTGTGTCAGGGTTATATCCTGTTGTATCCTCTCGCCATGCTTACTTGATCTGTATGCTGAGCAAATCATCGAAGACGCTGGACTAAATGAGGAGGTAATTGGAATGGTTGGAGCAAGGCTCATTAACATTCAGAAATATGTAGATGATACTACCTTCTTTGCTATAAATGAGGAGAACTGGAAGCACTTGCTGATGAAGATCAAGGATTATAGCCTTCAGTATGGATTACAACTCAATGTAAAGAAGACCCAAAATCCTCAAAAGTGGACCAATGGGTAACATCCTGTTACATGGAGAAAGGATTAAAGTCATCGAGAATCTTGTCTTGCTTTGATCCACAATCAATTCTGATGGGAGCAGCAGTCGACAGACGGAAGGACTGACAACAGGACCAACCCAAACCACCGTATCTTGAATCACCGCATACACACATGAAAATTGGACCCTGAACAAGGAAGATGACGAAAAATCAAAGGATATGAATTATGATGGCGGTGAGGAATAGTGAAAGAACCATGGATTGCCAAAAAAAACCCCAAATAAATCTGTCATGAACAAAGTACAGTCAGATTGCCAGTGAGACGAGTGAGACTTCATCGCATGTATTTTGGACACGTGATCAGAAGAGACCCAGAAGAAGGGTATCTTGCTTGGAAAAATAGAGGGGCAATACAAAAGAAGAAGGCCCTTGACAAGATGGATTGACCCAGTGGTTAAAAGAATGGACTCGGACATAAAATCCGTTGCAAGGCTGGTGCAGGATTTGGTGTCTAATTCTACTCTGCGGAGGGTCTCTATGAGTTGCAACTATCTTAATTGCCCCTGTATGAGTCCAGGTAGACAAGAGAAACAAATTCATAGACACGCATATGGATACAAGGGAAAGGTTTATATACAAGAGGGATGGAACATTGAGAAAGCATCCCAACCCAGTCCAGTCCAAGGTCACAAGTTCGATATCAGCCCATATGTCTAATACCAGTCTATAAAACCTCCTTCCAACTCACAAAGTCACAGGCCCGTGGGTGCAGAGTCCCGGCGCCAGCAGGGATCCCCTCATGGCTCCTGGCTTCAGGGCTCAGGGTCCATCAGCAGTATCCATTGGTGATAGAAACATCTCAACGCTGGCGGGGGTCTCTCTACAGCTTTTCCGACATCTGAAGTCTGGTTCCATCAGGGTAAGGCTATGTGGCTTCTCCTCAGGTTCTTCCAGTTCCTCAGATGCTACCAGCTTGTCTTGTCTGTCGTAGTTCGTCGTCGTCTTGGAGACTGAATCAAGTCTCTCTTCTCCAACTGGGAAATACCATGAGACTTCTCAGAATTCTCAGGAGAAAGCCATGCCCACACAGAGCCCTCATTGGCTATCTCTAGATTAACAGGCTAGACTCCACCCCTACATCTCAATCATGAAATTGACATAGGCACATGACTGCCACAGACCCTAATAGCAATAATAACAACTGGAGAGAGAAGCAGCCTCATCTATCTTGGTGTCTTCCGTCGTCCCTAATACAATGCCTCATCTTAAGGTGCACAGAGCTCCAGGTTTGAAAAACAACAAAACACTCACCCCATTGTCAGCAAAGCTTCTTCTGGCTCATGACAACCCCACGGGGCAATCAGATGGTCCCCTAGAGTTTTCTGGCTTTAACATTCGCCTTGACAGATATCCATGACTTTCTCACACAAAGTGGTTGGGTGGGTTCAAACTGCTAACCTTTGGGTTAGCAGCCACGCACTTAACCTTTATGCTCCCAGGGCTGGCAGCTAAATACACACTGCTTGCTTAGCCTGGGGATACTGGTATCTGTTTTTGATGTTATTAGGTGCTGTGGAGTCAGCTCTGACCCACAGCGACCCCAGACACAGGAGAAGAAAATGTTACACGGTCCTGTGTCTTCCTCCCCATTGTTCCTGTGCTGGATAGAGCCCGTGGTTGCAGCCACCGTGTCCATCCAGTCCCTGGAGGGCCTTCCTCTGTCTCACTGCCCCTCCACCTGACCCAACACGGCATCCTTCTCCAGGGAGTGGCCTTTCCTGATAATCCGTCCAAAGCCTGTAAGACAAAGCCTTGTCATCCTTGCCTCTAAGGGGCACTCTGACCTTACTTCATCCAATATACTTGGGTTTGTCCTGTTAGTCATCCCTGATACTTGACATATTCTTCTCAACCACCACAATTCAAATGCATTGATTATGAGAAAATGGTGATAGCTGGGCAGGGGTATTTAATGGTTGAGGTTAGAGCCCAAACCCTTCACTGTCACTTTACAAAGAGTTAAACGATGGAAGCAAAGAGTTGATGCACTGGAGTGGCTATGTGGCTGAAGAGTACGGAATAGGTCGTGGATTGCCAGAAGCAGCAGCAGATGTGGTTACAGTTGTCTCACAGATCAGCAAGGATCCCATACGGCCAGGCTGTGACGTTGATGAGGAATGCCACTTAGATGTGGGGGAGGTGGGCCTTCAGGGAGTCTGTACGTGTCAGATGTGGATAAGCACAGGAAGACGGAGTTATCTCCTCCAGGAGGCAGGAAACAGTCTTGGAAACTCACAATAGCAGTTCTACCCTGCCTGATGGGGCTGCTATGAGTTAGGGTTGACTCGATGGCAGTGGGTTTATGAATCAAATGGTCGCTGGTTCAAATCTACTCAGAGGCTCTGCAGAAGCTAGGCAGAGCGACCACCCTAGGGTGCCGTTCCACCCTGCCCCCAGAGCTGGGCAGATAGTGAACTTTTCTCTTTCCCCATCATTTCCTTGTGGCGTTTGCCATCCTGCTCCTTAGCTCACGTGGTTTATTCTGCGGGCCATAAGGAAACAACCACATTCCAATTCGGACACGGATTCTTTCGCCCCCGCTCTAAGGCATCTTTATCCCCACCCCCACACACTTCACCCCTGATTGGTGTGAACCTGCTAACTTTGGGTCAGGACGTTTACAGTCCAGGCTCAAGTTCCCAGCCCGTCCTTTTCCCAGGACGCTCCCTGCCATGGCCCAGCCTGAGGGGTGGTGAGCACGGCAGGAACGTCCAGACGCACGTGGGAATAAACGTGTCAATGTCTGTCGTCTTTATTTGGGGGAAAACCGGCCTTTCGCCGCCATCCAAGTTCAACAGAGATGGCTGCGCAGACCAAACAGTGGGGAGTCGTTGACACCGAAAACCACTTGCAGCCCCAAATGAGACACAACAAATCTGGAAAAGAATGTTTTAAATCCAAACCTTGTGAGGGCCCCTGCTCACCCCGGGCCCCATCTGCGCCCCACTCCCCACCGCTGTAGGGCTGAGAGGGAGGGAAATGTACATGCCAGGAAATGTACATGGCTGGCCGTGGACTGTGGCTGGTGAGAAGGGCGCTTATTGAAGCGGGCATGTTTGGGGATCAGAATGGATAAACTAGGTGTTGCCCTGGACTCTGCATCCTTCTGACCCCGAGAGGACATGGCCAGAGGACACCCGGGGGAGACTGCTGAGGACAAGGTGAGACACTTAAGAGTCCCAGTCTCCCGAGTGGCAATGGAGTTGGGGATACTCAGAGGTACAAATGCCTGCACATGCCGGCCAGGCTCACGCTTCCTGAGAGCTTCCTGGCCAAGAACCAGAGGCCATTAGTCACTGTCGGGGACCCGACGACTGACCTTGCTCCCGATGTCTGTGTGTGTGTGTGTGTGTGTGTGTGTGTGCGCGCGCACGCGTGCACGCGCACGCACTCCTGGGGGTGATTTCCGAGAAGAAATGAGGGCTTAGCACAGCCGGATCTTCTGATGTTTTAAGAGAGGCTGTAAAAGCTCCTGAATTTTCCATGTTGGCTACCGAAGCGAACGTTTGACACAACGGCGTCTACAGGCAAAAAGAACAAATCTGCCAACTGCATTGAAGCTGGCCGGGCAGCTGTTTCTGAATTCCAGGCAGGAGCAGACTTCTGGCCCCACCTCTGCAGCCAGGGGTTTCCGGAGGAAGCCGAGAGGACCCCAACACCCTCACCAGCTGTTCTGCCCAGCTCTTCCTCCTGCCAACTCAGCAGAGGCCGCGTGCAGAAAGACGGTGCTGGGAAACCACAGGGCAGATCCAGACCAAACCCACGCAGGTGGCAGCCTCGCAGGCCCAGCATCCCTTTCTGTTTCCAGTGACAGGGGAGACTGGCTAAATCACAGGCCCCCAAGGCCAGCAGTTCAAAATCACCAGTCGTCATCGTTCTTCGGGAGAAAGAGGGGGCTCTCTACTCCTTTCAAGAGTTACAGACTCCGAAACTCACAGGGGCAGTTCTACCTTGCCCTATAAGGTCACTACAATATCGACTCCATGGCAGAGAGTTTGGTTTGGTGTTTGGACTAGTCCCTCTGGGGCCGGCCCCCAGGGGTCCCAGCACAGACCCTGGAAGGAAGGCGGCCTGGAGGGTATTTGGGGACACATCCAAGACCACCCAGGAAGCTGAGGGGGCCCTTGTCATGAACCAATTTCCCTTTCCTCTTCAGAGTCTGACTTCGAGGCCTGGGCGTTCCCTAGCCATCTCTGGAATTTGGACCGCCCAGGCCGTGGCTCCTTGTGGGGCTCTTTGGGAAGACGCACTCTTGGATGGAAGAGCCCTTTGTGTGGGGGAGGCCAGGGGACACCCTGTTAGTAGGCTGAGGGAGCCCCTGCCCTCGGCAGCCGGCCTCAGTCGCGCCTCTAGACTTTCACATTGCCCGAGCAAGGGCAACCCACAGAAGCCCAGATGTGGAAAAGACCAGCATGCCTTGGGGATCAGCATCAGATAGCAGGCTGCGTGCACAGCTGCAAGAGGTCGGCAGCCCCCACACCCCCACCCTTCCACCCAGTACACTCACTCTAGGAGCTTGTCTAAGGGACAGGAAATAAAATGGTACACACAAAAAAAACCAACAACAAACACAAAAGCAACCACCCTTAAAGCAGAAAGTAAGCCCTACAGAACTGACAAGTAATCACCAAGATGGGGGTGAGGGATGGGGGGGGGGGGGCAAGTCCTTGCAACCCCTCTGCCCGGCTGCCTGTGGGCTGGTTCCAGCAGCAGTAAAGTGTGCCTCTCACCCAGCAGCACACGGGAACCTTTCACTCTGTTCCCTAGGGCTCAGGCACCAAGGCTGCTCAGAAAGATCTGGGAGCTTGAAGAGCATTGTGGGTACTGACATGCAAATGAGGAACACAGCCAAGCTGTCCCCCATTGCTGCAGAGGACCTGAATTTTTTATGGCTTGCATGTGCTTTTTGATGTTTCCATTGTCTCCAGAATAACTGATAAGCATGCCGATTCTGACAAGGAGAAGAAGTTGTCTGTCAGAGGTTGCTTTGTTGTTGTTGTTGTTGTTTTGTTCCTCTCACCCTCCCTCTCGCCCCCCCCCCCATCCCTACCCTCTGTTTCTGGAGCTGGTGTGCTCTACTTAAAAAACAAAAACTGCCCGCCTTCCCCCATGGCCTCCCCTGCAAAAAACACAAAACCCCCAAACCTACCATAACAAACTGAGGTTATGTTAAGAAGAGGAATATTTGAAGCAATTCAGTCACAGATGCAACCAGGAAGGGAGCATATGTTGATTCTCTTAAATTCCTTGGAGTAAAACACCTCCAGCCTGCCTATCTCGCTTAAAGGGACAATTTCCAAAAGGAAAATGGAGGGGGAGGCTGCGTTTTTAAAAAATACCTGGGTGGTGGTCAGTGATGCAGGGCCCGTTCCTAGGATGAAATACGGCCTCCCCATCTGCTCGTATTTGCTAGTTAATTTGTTAATTAGGTTGGGGAAGTTGGTTTGGAAAGTGTTAGGCCTTCTTAGGTCTCCTTACACGCCCCCACATAGCACAACACACACACACACACACATACACAAAGAGTTCAAGGACAGCATGAGTTTCTAACGGAGCCATGTTCCTTTTATGGCCATTTGCCCTTGAAGACTCCTGAGCACCGCCACGCTGCCAGCCAAATACCTCGGTTCCAGTGGTATTTTGGGTTTGGCTGAAGGAAGGAATTACTGGACAAAGCAGAAGGAAGCCATTCCTGGGAGAATGCTGCCAACTTTCCACACCCCCTCTCTGACCTCATGCCAGCCCCCTCTGGTGACGAAGATGGTCAGATAACAGGCCTGGACCTGAGAGGGGCTGTCTGAACCTGGCTTGGGACCTTTCAAGAATCTCAGTTCCATTCCAGCCCTACACACACACACACACACACACACACACACACACACACACTGCCAGTAGTGTCCACCTCCACCCAACGGCAGTGTCTGTTAGAATCCTAACCGACATAATGACCTGTTTCTCATCCAAGTTGTTGCAACACCTCACCCAGGCTCTGGATCCTTCTTTTTGCTCCACTTCCTTCCAACCTCAGCATCATTCATTCCTTCATTTCTGCACCCTTCATATGCTTCCGGTGGTCTTGGGCGCCTCTTGAACCTCTACAAGAAGAACCATTCTCACCTAACTCCACACTCCTCCACGACCCTTGGCCCCCCGTGCTTAGACAACTTAAACCCTTCTGGTTTTCCTCCCACAGTTGTCCACCTTTGTTGACCTGTCTCCATTGTCTGGAGGTGTCTCAGAACCCAGCACTGCTGAAGGTTCCCAGACCAGAAGAGCCCCCCTGACTCCATCCCCAGTTGACCTTTCCCATGGAGGGTATAGAAAAAAGTGTTCCAGTGGGTGAATGTGGCACTTCATGGCTTGCCTAACAGCATCATAAGCTTTGTACCAAATCCCCAGAAACTGTGACTGATGTCCACTGATTGCTGAAGAAGAAAGTTGTCTTGTTTCTAATTTTACAGATGATAAAATTGGAGTTCAAAGAAGTCCAGGTCTCTCCCAAAGTTCCCAACTGGTACGTGGTACCCTTAGCAGGCAGGTCCAGTGACTGCCCCACAAGAGATTGCCTTCCCAGAGAAAGGGTGCCTGAGTTTTTGGACCACTTTCCATCACCCTCACACAGGTATTCTGTTGCCCCTGTGATAAAGGGGTTCATAGGCGGTTTACTTCACAAGCACGGGACAGGGTCACAATACATTCGCTCACCTTCATTTGCAGTTCTGTTCCTGGTACCCCGGAGCCCCCTATGGAGGAACATGATAACCGCAGAGATCCAAAAGGGGTCGGATTCTCCCCCAGCAGAGGTACTGGGCAATGAAGGGAAATGGGCTCACTCAAGAACCCAAGGAAGCCAAATCCTGGGAGACCTTTTCAGAGGCAAAAGCCTGTAGGATTTTAATTCACCAGCTTACCCTCAAGACCTCAAGAATTTATGATCCTTCTAAATATACTCTAATGAGTCTCCAGAAGCAACTTAGGTAGTCCCACTTCAGCTCCAGAAAGCCTATAAATACAGTTTTAAAAGTGTACATATTTCCACCCTTCTTTCTTTTTTTTGGTAACCGGACGCACTCCAAATAGAAATGTTGGCAGCCACATCTTTCACAAGGCTATTTATATTAAACTTATTGGTGATATAAATAGAAGCCCTGTACACTCACCTACCTGATCTTGGGGTGTTAGCTTGAAACCTCAGAACTAGACTGTGCTGGTTTTGAAGTGATCACATGAATCAAGAAGGACTCAAGGGTCCTCACCTGCTCTACGTCCAGCTCTGGCGTCTCCTGAGGGCTTCTTCTCCCAACTGGAGACACCTGAGAGCTCCCCTGGTGGAGAAGAGAGACACTTGTGGACCCATCTCGTCCCACAGTGAGACATTTCCTGAGAAAGACTTTGAGGTACTAACTACAGTGAAGTTGGAGGAAATCCTGACTGGCACAAACTAGGGTGGTCACAAAGAGAAATCGTCTTCCTAACTTCACATAAAAGCTGCCCAAACCTCCCCTAGCCAAGCCCTCCCCAGCACCCTCACATAGTTCAGACTTCAGGCTCTTGAACACAGTGGATTTCTTTTGACATTCAATAATGTCTGTTGACATGCAACATCCCTGCTAGGGCTTTTCTTTTTCTTTTCTTTTTTTTTTTTATTAAATGATGTAAGTTCTGTAACTGATACCAGTTGTCATCAAACATCATAAAAGCCAATCATGCCTCAAGTCATCAATATTTATTGTCCCTGGTGGGGGAGAGGCTGTTTTCAGTTTGAGGCAGATGGGTTTAATTTTTCAATGGGTTGGCTAAAGCAGAGTGCACCTAGCGTAAAATATCAGACCAATGAGGACCTGCTGACATCGTACAATTGAGTTGTTCAGGCAGCTGAAAGGAAGAGGATGAGAGCGCGAAAGATGCAGATGGAGGAGAGATGAAGAGGGGAACGGAGAGAAGGAAGCTGGGTAAGGGGGTAAGGAAGGAGCCGAAGAAAGGAAGTATGTTCAGCAAACATGCCTGTCTACATAAGTAGAATTTCTTTTCTATTGAGGGATACAAAAAAAAAAAAAAAGACTAGATAAATGGAGAGGGATATGTTTCTGAAGGGCAGGCTGGGTCCCATGGCACTATTTGATATTGTTTTATTGCATGATGCATGATGTAATATAATATATTGTGCTGTACGTTATGGGAGCTATATTGTAGCTGAGGAAAATGAAAGCATTGTAGGAACGAGAATGAAGAGTGTGAAAGCGAGCATGCGAAAGAAAAGGCAGCAGGGATATAATAAAATACCGAGTGAACGAGAGTAGAAGAAAAGAGATGAGCAGAGAAGGAGGAAAATACGGGGTCAAAAGAAAGGAGTGAGAGGGGAAATGAAAAAGGGGAGAGGTCTGTAGAAAGGCAAGGGAGAAGCAGCAGAAGCAAGTTCACAGGCAAAGGAGCGACATTCAGGGGACTCTGACTCTAGGGGACTGGACCAGGCAGGGGATGGTCAGCAGCCAGAGGTCAAGGACAGGCATTGCTCAGCCCCAGCCAGAGCCAGCCAGGATGAAGCCTCATGGCATTAGACCTTCCACCTTCCTGACCTGTGTCTCCTTGTTCCTTGAGGTCCCCATCCCACCTGGGACAGCTCTGAAGGGTTTTAGAAGCGTCTCACACTCCATCCTGAGTAAAGACCGGGAGCGTCTCCTTGGCACTGAGGCTTCAACGATTGATAGGACTTTTTGGGGCCACTTCTCTGGGTGAGGCTCAAGCTTTCCTTGACTGATTTTGGTTCTAACGATACCATCTGCGACATCAGTCTGGTGGGGAAAATTGTAGTGGGTGTGTCGCTGGTGACTAGAGTTATCTTCCACAGACAAACCTATTCTTCCCTCTAAATGATCTCTTGGGGACATCCTTGGCAGACCTGGGAGAGTTCTCTTTGGAAGAAGAGGTATGGGGGGAAGTGTGAACATGAGAATCAGCTAGGCGAGGGTTAGAATTGAGGTCTCTTCCTTTACTGGAGACTACTATTCATGCAGAAAGCCACCAAGGTAGCATGTGGCCAAACCCTAAATCCTCTTCAGAATCTAACTGTCGTCTTGATGGCCCAGGGATCAAGTGGGGATCTGGGGCCTCTGCCTGAGACCTAAGGTCTCACTCGTGAATAGGAAGAGGCAAAAATAATAACTTTGGGGCCAGAAGATGAGAAGTCCTGTCCTTTGTCCTTAGAGTTCTAGGCACCCTTGCAGAGATCAGGGCCTAGTTACATCCTGGAAAAGGCGGGGGCAGCAGTGTTGCTCAGTAGTGCCCTTGAAGGCCCAAACTCCCTGCGCACACTGGCTTTTGTGTGAGTGTCAAAGTCAGAGAGAAGAAAGCAAGAGGGAAGGACAAACCTTAACAAAGCGAGTTTCCGAAAACGCTGCTGGTGAAAAATAAATAGGTCAGACTTCAAAGCAGTCCAGCAAACCCTTCCTAATGATCTAGCCCACCACTTGCACTTGAAATTGGACCGTATCCGTGTAACCCTGAACTGTGAGCTAGGCCAAGGGCAGGAACCCTTCCCACATCTCAGCAGAGGATTTTGAGACATGAAGAGGTGAACATCCCTACAGGGTCTCAGAGCATGTCGGAAGCCCCAGAAAATCTCATGTTTCCCCCCCGCCCCCCTTAACACCAGCTTCCCCTCCTTGGAATGCTGAGACATGTGTTCTGAGATATGTGTCCCAATACTGGTCTCTATTTCCCCCACCATGTCTATGTATTCTTAAATGAAAAGACATTATTACACTTCCCACCCTACCCCTAAATTTCCCCATGTGATCTAAACAAGTAGCAGGATCCAAAGGCCACCCATTATCTCTCCAATTGACCTGTGGCCAGCATCGCTTGGACAAGGCAAACCAGATCCATGGTGGACCATAAACAAGAAGCACCAAATAGAAATCGATGCCTTTGAATTATGTCATTGGGGAAGAATATGAAATACTTCATAGACTGCCAGAAGGATAAACAGAGCCATGTCAGAAGAAGTACTACCAGCGTGCTCCTTAAAAATGAGGGTGGTAAGTCTTCCTCTCATATTTTGGGGACCTCAGAGGACTCAGTCATCAGGAGGAGTCCATTCCTGGAGAAGGAGCTCATGCTTCCTAAAGTTGAGGATCAGGATTTAAAAAAAAAAGGGCGGGGGGAGACCCTCAAAGAGATGGGTTGACACGGTGGTTGCAAGAATGGGCCCAAACATAGGTGTGATGTTCAGGAGGGCATGGGACTCCACGGGATTTTGTTTGGTTGCTCCTGGAGTCACGACATGTCAGCACCCCTCAGACGCCCCTCCCAACAATAACTGTTCATTAACAGTCTGTTGCATTGAAAGGACTCCATGCTCTTTCTACCAAGGAAGCTGATCACAATCCAGAGCTCGGGGAGTAGTGACTTGGCTGGGGACCCTGGTCTGTTTCTAAAGGAGGTTTGTCCTGCTGTTTCCTGAGACTGGTGCTCAGTCCTGATGGCTGGTACAAAAGCCTATCGCAGAGTTCCGCTTGCCCCGCACCACCAACACTGAGCAGTCTTGATTTTTCCAATGTTGAACTCTCTAATTTTGAGCCCATCTTGGGTAGTGGGTTACACGTTGGGCTGCTAACCACAAGGTCAGACATTCGAAACCACCAGTCCCTCCGTAGGAGCAAGAGGGAGCTTTCTACTCTGTAAGGGTTACAGACACCAATACCCACAGGTGCAGTTCTCCCCCGTCCTCAGGGTCCCTGTGAGTCAGAGTCCACTCAATAGCAATGAATTTGAGTATAGCTGTTACGCTGCACCATCGCCTTGCAATTGCAATCTGCAACTTTCCAGGGATGGGTGAGGTGAGACCGTCCTTCATAAGCCGATCAGCCATTTATTACCCCCTTCCAAACCCACAGAAAAGCAAAACCCCCAATTTACTGCCACCCAGAAGATTCCAACCCACAGGTAACTCCCTAGAAAAGGATAGAACTGGCCCTGTGAGCTTCTGAGGCTGTGAATCTTGACAGGAATAGAAAAATCCACCTTTATTCAGTGGTGTGTCTGGTGGGTTTGAACCACTGACCTGGCCATTAGCAGCCCGATACACAAATATTCTGCCAACAGATGGACTGCCTACAATGAACTTGGTGGTGAAGGACCAGGCAGTGTTGTGCTTTACAGTACACAATGTCGCTCTAGAGCATCAGAACCCACTCAAAGACATCTCACAACTACCACCACCACCACCACAGTATCCCCTCCTACCAACGATCCACTCTCCTCCCTTGGATTTCCTATCCTTTTCCCATTAATTTTGCAGTATCTCGTGCACATCTAGTCTAGTTTCTAGTCCCTTGTTGGTTTTAAAGTAGGAGCCTCACCTCCCCATCTGTCACTCATGGGCTAAAAGTGACCTGTGTGAGTAGATCTTTTTCATTTTGATGCAGTCAAGGTCACTATGTTTCCCCCATGTGGCTCAGGCTTTGGGTGTCTTATTTGAAGAAATCCTTTACCCAGAAGATCAAAAGGAGATTTCTTACATTGCCTACACAGCATTTTCCTCTCCTGTTTGGTTCTCTTCCCTCTTCTTTAGTTCATTTTGGAATATGGTTTGAGTTAGAGCTACAACTTTATTCATTTTCATCTAGTAAGCCAGTTAGCCCAACAGCATCTACTAAATAATTCATTTCAAAATAAACTAAGAGGCAAATAATTGGTTATCCTGTCCACTGAATTCTTATCCTTTGTCTGAGATCTGCTTGTCACTCTACTCCCATACTAATCCTCTGTTGTCTTTATGATTTCATTTTTTAGACCATTTTAAGACCTGACACAGTCGCTTTTCTCCTTTGCGCTCTTTCTCACCTCCAAGATTATCTTAGCTATTCGTGTACGTTTATTTTTCTGAATTTTACAGTGTTTGTCAAGTACCAAAAGGCTGAACTGTTATTGAAATAAAAATAGAGCATAAAGAATTAATGTGGTGAGGATTGACATTTTTACAACCTAAGTTCCTCCATTCATAAACATGTCTTATGTCTCTATTTATTTAGGTCTTTTACTTTATTTAATTTTTCCTCTGCCAATATCATGTGTACTTTTAAATTAATTCCTGGATACACTTGGGAGCAAGAAGCTGGAAGCCTAGTCCTATTTTTCTAGTTGGTTATTATGTAGTGGAATTTCATTGATTAAAAAAATTTGAACATTAATTTGATCGAGGTAAAAATATAGAGACAATGAGATGCACCCTACAATTTAATGAGTTCTGACAAATGTATCCAGCCACGTCATCGGCACCACAATAAAAATGTAGAACATGGTTATCACTCCCCAAAGTCCCCTGCTGTCCTTTGTCATCGGCGCTGTCCCTGTCACCATCACTTCCTCAAGGAAAATTCTGATGTGCTTTCTGTCACTATGAATCGGATTCATCTTTCCTTTTTTAATGTTTGTTTTTCTCTTTTTGAGAAACACAAAGATTTCTGCTTCTGTAAAAATGTCACAGACCTGGAAACTCACGGGGGTGTCTTACTTCTCGCCTGTCCTCTAGGATAGCTCTGAGTCAGAATCTACCCATAGCTAGAACTGACTTTTAGCTGATTGACCTTGAATCTTAAGATATTATTAAATTAATGTATTCCTTCCAGCCACTTGTTGATAGACTTCTGAGGATTTTCTACCAAGACAACAATGTCATTTCCAAATAAAGTGAATTCTATTTCTTCTTCTCTAATCTGTATGTCTTTAATGAAAATAAAATTTCCCTATCCTATTGCAATGGTTAGGGTCTCTAATATAGTATTAAATAAAATAGGCTAGAAGCAGACATTGTTATTTTTAATCAAACCTAAGGGTGAAGGTTTTCATCTTTCACCATTAATTATGAAGTTAGCTGTAAGCTGTTTTATTTTAGATGATCTTTTTCAGTCTGCAGAAGTTTCTTTCTAGTCCCACTTATTGTAACCAATGAGTCTTGAAATGCACACCAAGTGCTTTTTGTCTATCTACTGAGATGATAACATAAGCTTTCTTCTTTAACTGATTAATAAACTAATTATGTGTATTTTTTCATGTTAAAACAAATACACACCACATGACACGGTGCGTTGCCTGTTGCTTTGAAGTTGCTGGATTTGCTTGACTTATGTCTCATTTGGGATTTTGAGATCTGTGCTTCTGTGGAATATGATCTGCAATTTTCTTTTCTTGCAATGTCTCTGCTTTATTCTGATAGATAATCATTCTAACAGCTGCACCACTAGGTTCTGAGATGATCACGAGAGGCGCTACCAGTCATTGGCATTTACTGGGCACCAGACACTGGCTGAAGAGTCTTCTAATTCCTGCTTACAGCAGCCCTGAGAGTGCTCATGCTGGGTCATCATGAGAACCTTAACTCTAGCTCACCCTAGAGGGGGAGTTCACAGAGAACCTCTAACCTCCCTGTACACCTGAGCACCCACTGCGGGGTCATAAAGCTCATAGGTGAGAGATAGAGACTGCTCCCCACCAGGTCCACAGCTCTATTTTCTTCCTCTCTGCCTCCCCTCCTCACAGAATTGTACATTTGCTACATTGTCAGTTTCGAAACATTCCTTATCTACCTGGACTCCTTGACATCATCTCCCTTTGACCCTGCCACCACCACTGTACCCATTCCTCCCCACCAAACCCTTATTCTACTTGCTGTTTTGATTGGTTCATCAATCCTGGGTTGCAGATTGTGAACAATGAAAAATCACATAACACAGCTTCAAGAGAGCGTCCTAACACCTCTGAGATACACACTGGTATGCATAAACAAAAAAAGCACAATACAAACCAAGAGCACAGAAAATTTTGGAAACCAGATCAGGTCCAGCCTACATCACAGGGGGGATCTACTGATAAAGTTTTAACTGATTAAATTAAATGTATGCCTTTGATCTTCTTCACTGAACTCTCTAATGCTCTCTGTTCATAACCACTTCTCTCTTATCCCTCAACTGTGGATAGAGGGAGGTCACTGGAGGCTAAGTTCCTATGGAGTTCCACAAATGGATCTTGGGCTCCCACCGTCATCCATCGCCTTCTGCAAACCAGAATCTCACATTCTTGGCTTTGTATTATATACTTCACAATCCCTCTGTCATGGGTGGTGGTGTGCTTCTTCCATGTCAACTTAGATGACATCTCACTTAGGTTTGTTTGGAGACAAACCTTGAAGACCCCAGAGACACTTTGTTTTCTGATAGTTGGGCACCCACACTTCTTCCCCACACTTTGCTATAGTACCCATCTCTTCTGTACTCTCTTCCTGAGGTTGAGTAGTAAGCAGGCCATGAGGGAAGAACTCATTTTTCTTAAATTGAAGTTAGGATTCAGTGTAAGTTCAACATCCATTCCAGTATCTTTGGGGTTTTATTTCCTTTAAATTTATTACTAGCTGGATATGAACACAAATGCCATTTCATTGCCTCTTTCAATCATGTCAACCAAAATTGTACCCTCACTTCCAGAATCAGTTTCCGAACATGCAATTGCTTCCTGGGTGCCTTGACATCACTCCCCTTTGACCCACTTCCAGCACCCCCCTCAAAATCCTTGCTCTATTTTCCATTCCTCTAGGTTCATTGATGTACAATTCTGCTGGATGTGATTAAACGATGGAATGATATATGTGTTAGTTCTCAATTAATAATACGTTTTTAAAAATTAATTCATTATGGGTTGTGCCCCGGTGGCATAAGTGGTTGAGTGCAGGACTGTGGCCTGCAGGCTTGGTGGTGCTCTCAGGGGCAGCACTGGGTAACACCCACGACCATCAGGGGCAGTGATGCCCACCCCCCAAAATAATAAAAAATAAATTAATTAAACAGAATTTAGAATGATGTCTGCTAGTACAATTGTAAAAGCATCAGCTTCTGTGAAGAACAGTCTGAAGGTCCTCCACCCCCAAATTAGATGTGGACTAACCAGGCGATACAGCAATTGCACTCCTGGATCTGTACCCTAAAGAACTGTGAGCAGTGACCCAAGCAGACATATGTCCAAGTGTTCACCCCTACCTGATTCACAATGGCCTAAAGGTGGAAACTACCCTAGAATCTACAATGGCTGAATAACAGAGCGAATTGTGGTGATATGTGTACAGGGGAGCGTTCACAGGAGAGCATGGGAAATCAGAGACTGATACATGCCATTATAGGGGTAAACCTCCAAAATATTCTGGGGAGAAAGCAAATGAGGACTACAGAACAAGCGCTGTGTGATCCTGGTGATAGGAAGTGACTATGGGTTGGGCTGTTAGGTCCTGTCAGTCGGCCCCTGCCCACAGCGACCCAGTGACCCACAGAGCAAAACTGGCCCGTCCCGCATCATGCTCCCGTCTGTTCGTAGACGTGAGCCCACTGCTACAGCCACTGTGTCATGCCAGCTCCTCGAGCAACTTCCTCTTTTTTGCTACCCGATATTTTGCCAAGAATTACTGTGTGTCCTTCTCCAGACACTGGTCTCTCCTGATAACAGGTTCAAAGTATGGGTGACAGTCTTGGCCATCTTTGCTCCTAAAGAGCATCCTGACCGTGAAACACCTAGAGTGGGAGAATGCATGGAAACTACACACAAATATATATATATGTATATACATATATGTATATATATATATATATCTCAAAATGATTATTGAACTGAAGAAAAGAGAAAAGGCATCCCTTCACTCCCCCTGGTCCATGACTTTATGGCTTTTGGGGAGAGGCTGAGTATTGGGTTCATTTGGAGTGTGTGTGTAAGAGAGAGAGAGAGATGGAGAATATGTACATGCATGTGAAACAGTGTCTACACTTGCGTGAGAGTGTATGTGTATCAAAGTATATGAGTGTGTGTGTGTGTGTGTGAAAGAAAGCACGTGGCATATGGGTATATAGGTAAAAAAAAGTGTATATGAGAGCATGTATGAACATGAGTACATGTTTGTGTGAGTTTCTATGTATTCATGAGAGTGTGCTGTGTGTGTGTGTGCATGTGTGTATGTATGTATATGAGTGTGTGTGTTTGGGTATGTCTATGTTTGTGTGTGTGTGTTTGTGTCCATGTGTATGTTTGTCCTACTCCCTCCCAGAATATATCATTCATACCTTGAAGACTTGTGCTAGGTTTTTTTTAGTTACAAACTAGCCCCATTTCACAAGTAGCCTCCAGCAACAATTAGTCCTGCCTATAATTTTGAATCGCATGGTGGGCTGGGTGAGACTGTGCACAGGGCTTAGACAGATGTAGCCCTAGGTGACGTCACTCCCAGCATTCAAGGGGAGGGTAAGAGAGGAAAGGAGATGTAATGGGGTAAGGAGTAAGGAAAAGCTGCGGGGATGGAGGTGGGGTGATAAATGAACGGGGGGGCGGTGGGGGGAATACAGCCCAGAGCACTGTGCTAAGAGCCCAGAGAGTGGAGACTGTGTGGCAGAACAATGGCCCCCAAGGAATCTGTTCGAATCCCTGGAACCTGTGAATGTGTCTGCGTCTGTGGCAGTGTGTGTGGGTGAAAATGTAAGGATGTGGAGATATGGAGGCGATCACGGATTCTCCCTGGGGTTCTAATCTAGCCGCACTAATCCTAAGCCCTGTCCATGGCTGTGTGTGCAGAGGCACGTGAACACTGAAGAGGAGTCGGAGAAATGTCCAATGCCACTTGAGTGATGGATGGACAAGGGGCCAGGAGCCAAGGGCCCTTGAAGAAACAAAGAAACCCGCTGGCAAGGAGTGGATTCTGACTCAGAGACGCTAATTTAGGGTTTGCGAAGCTTTGCAAATTGCTGTGACAGTAGACGGTCTCCTCTTTCTCCCTCAGGGTGGCTGCTGGGTTTGAACGGCTGAGGCTGCCGTCGGTTACCTGACAGCAACACGGGGCCCCTAGAAGCTGAGGGGAAAAGGAAGCATCAGCTGAAAGGGGGGTGGGGGCAAGACAATGATCTCTCCTCAATGACTTCGCCTGGAGCCTTGACTCCTGGTCTTCCAAGCTGGAAGACGACAAATGGGAGCAGTTTTAGGACACCATGCTTGGTGCTCATTTAGGATGGCTGTGTAGACAGTCAGTCCTACAGCCTGGCTCTGACCCGCCTTTCATGACTCTAGCTTTGGCCATGAACCTCGCTCTCTGTGTCCTTTGGACATGTTGTCGGGAGAGACCAGTCCTGGAGGAAGGCCGCTCCTGCTTGATGAGATGTAGGGACAGTGAAAAAGAGAGAGGGTGGATTGACCCAGTGGTGGCAACAACGGGATCAAGCATAAAAACAGGTGTGAGGCTGGCCCAGGACTGGGCAGTGCTTCACATCGGATCTGTGGACGCCTCCTACCAACCACCACCTTGGCCGCGCCCCTCCATCTCCTGAGTCTCAGCCTCTCGATCATTCATTGGGGGCATGTTCACTTGTGAGACTCCAAAACCCTCCAAGCAGCCGTCGGGCATGACAGTGTGACAATAACATGCCAAAGGAATGCCTCTGCTCCTCAGCTGCTAAGAGGACAGGTCCCCATGCCCTTGCCTGTCTCCTCTCTCCCAAGATTCCTGGAAAGACCACGGCTGTGCCTCGCATGTGCTGGGAGGAAGCGGCCTGTGATTCTCAGCTAGGGGCCTGCTTGCTGACTGTGGCTTCCCGCTCCTGAAAGGACTCTGCTGGAAATGAATTTCCCAGGCCCTCATCCTGCGCCAGATGCAGCCGAATTCATCCCGTGCTGCTCACTGGATTCACCTGGAAGCTTTTAAAAACGACAGGATCCCAGGCCTCATCGCAGACCTCCTGCATCAAAAATCCCCGTGAAGCCCTGAAACCGATCAGTTTTCAAAAGAACCCTAGGAAATTTAGGAGATGGAAGGTTTTTGCCTGAATTCTCCCAATAACTCTAACATTCGGGACACATCGTCTGATCTTTCTGGGCCTCCTTTTTCTCATAATAACCTGAAAGTGTTGCACTCGACGATCGCCAAGGTGCCCTTCCATAACAGGAGCTCCATCCTGTGTAAGTGTCTCTTGCTTTCATTTTTCTGAAGCTCTCTTGAGACGTTTCAGTGTCTCTTGGGATGTTTCAGTGTCTCAGGGCCATTGTGGCAAGCATCCGTTTTGAGTTTAGCTGTTTGGGGGAGGCGGGGCATTCACCAGGCCATCACTATGGATTGGGAGCCTGGGATGAATTTAAACAGCGACCGTGGCACAGTGCAGAATGTATCTCAAGATATGAGATCAACATTGAGTTCTGAAAAGGGGTAAAATAGAAACCACTCCACCAGACATTTTGATGAGCACACAGAGGGGGAAACTGCTACATGGAAGTGTGCAAATGACCATGGGCACAGGATGGTGAGCGGAGGGTGGAAAGTTGGGACTGATGAACAGCCAATCTCCAATACTGTGTCCTGAAATTGCAAATGGCAGGAGAGGAAGGCAACATCAACCAGGACATTCTTAGCAGCCGTTTCAATGGTTTAGGAAGGCCCAGGGGAGTCAGCTGTAACCTTTGGCTCTACCCTCTGGCAAGATGGCGCAGCCCGTTGGAGCCCTGGTCCAGGAGAGACTGCTAACACCACCCCCAGCATCCTCTCCCAGTCTCCAGCATCCTCTCCAGCACTCTTGAGGAAGAGACAGTCCAGCTTTGGGAACCAGGAGGCGGAGGGAACAGCATGGTGTCTGATTTGACTTCCTTCTTTGTGCTCTGCTGCTTTTCCACATCAAAGGCTGGAGACTCTGAAGGCTCGATTTGATGTCTCACATGCATGTTGAAGAAGGACTGCTGCCTCTTGCCCTTCGTTTGGGAGGGGTGTCACTAAGATCCCATCTGCAACAATTATGACCCACACCCACCCCTGAAATAGAAGAGCGATCTCTTCCCTCACCAAGTCCTTTCTCTGGAAGTCTCTGTGACACCTCTTTAACTTGGCATCACAGTTATCTGAGTGCATGCTTGCCTTTCTCTTTAATGGCCTAAGAACTTCCTGCAGCTCGAGCACCAGCCCTTGCTCAGCACCTATCAGAGGAGGATGGTTACTACAAAAAGGTCAACAGTTCAAACCTACCAGCTTCTTCTTCTTGGGAGAAATTTGTGGCATTCGGCTTCCTTAAATATTTTCCTGTCTTCAGAACCCGGGGTATCTGTTCTACCCTGTCCCATGGGATCACTATGCACCTGCACCATGTCACAGTCGGCCTCCACGGGGTGCCCATGAATTGAGGGTGACTGCAGCCCCTCTAATGAAATAAGCTTTGTACTTATGGTAGTTCCCTTTCCTGTGAAAACTTACTTTTCCCTATGTCTCATCTTTCCCTTCAGGGACCTGTTCTCTACCTATTGGTTCACTTCCAGGAGGATTGGGAGGTGCCAAAGGTAATTATCCTCATGCTGGCAGTTTTGCCCCTGGCTGGCCCTGAGGCAGATAGTCTAA
Organism: Nesogale talazaci; assembly: GCA_004026705.1. Taxonomy (NCBI): domain Eukaryota; kingdom Metazoa; phylum Chordata; class Mammalia; order Afrosoricida; family Tenrecidae; genus Nesogale; species Nesogale talazaci. The sequence goes on along the minus strand of PVJH01002623.1, from coordinate 49,028 downwards.
CCAGGGCAGAAGCAGACTCCACACAGACCCCGGGCACCTGGCAAGGAGAATGTGCTTCATCAGTGCGCCCTCCTCCAAGCAGCCGCTGCTTCCAGGAGCCAACCTGGTAACCCAGGCTTTATCCATGGATTTCAAAGAGAGCCTTCCATCAGGAGCCCAGAACTTCTCGAGGTTTCTAAGAGTGATGTGGACCGACAGGTGTGGAGCTATCTCCAGACCATCACGAGGAACTGGCAGGTGGCTTTCAACCAAGAGCCCCTGACCAGGAAACCTTTACAGTCCAGACACAACCTTCCAGTGGCTGTCATAGCTTTGACCTTCCAGATCTGTGGTCAAGTGCAGGTTCCTAGCCACCTCATGCATGCCTGAAAGGAATGCTGCCCAGTCTTCCTGTGGAGAGGACCCTGGTGAGCCAGCAGGTTTTCATTGACTGGTTTGGGGAAACAGATCCCCAGGCCTTTCTTCCTGATTGGGCTGAAGTGCAAAAACTTGGCTGGAATTAATTTAAAATTGTAACAACATACTCAGCGCTCCACTGAGAGGTGGTGGCTGAGGACTGGCTGAGAATCAAACCCAGATCCCCCCACATGGAAGGTGGCAACTCTACCACTGAATAACCACTGTCCCTGGAGCTATAAGAGGCTTTGGGCAAATGCCATGTGCCCAGTGACCTTCCTGCACAGAGAAGTGACACGGAGGGGAGATAGAAAGAGATGTCACTGGCATTCTGGGCCTCCATGGCTTGTGTTCTGAACTGGGCCTGGACTGTGGCCAGTTGTTCACAACCTGGGGAGTCTGGCTGGTCCTCCAGGAGGTGCTCTCTCCGGGGCAAGGAGTCATCTGCTTTTGAAAGGACATTTCCCACTGTGCCCTTTTCAGTACAAAAGAAAACTCCCAGAGTCCCAAGCAATCTCTGAACACAGGCTTGCCATCACCCTGCGGCAGAGAGGGGTATGGAGACAAAATCAAATGGAAGTCGAAAGGACATGTGATATTAGGGGGAGCTTTCCAGGTTATAGGAACCCTGGTGGTGCCATGGTGATGCATTGGGCTTCCGGCAGCACGATGGGCAGTTCAAAACCCCAAGCCCACAGGAAAAAGAAGAGACTCTCATTCCCATGAAGAGTTCCCTTCTCAGAAAGCCTCGGGGGCAGGGCTACCCTGTCCTGAATGGTCGTTTTGAGTTGACCTCAACCGAATGGCAGTGAGTTTGGTTTCGTTTTCCAGGTGGTCAAGGAGCTGATGGTGCCGTGGCTCCATTGTAGGGCTGATATCTGCAAAGTTGTTGGTTCGAACGCACCAGCCGTTTCTTGGAAGAAAGATGAGGCAGTTTCCATAAAGATGGACAGCCTTGGGAAGCCCCGTGAGCAGTTCGACTCTGTCTTATAGGATCGCTGTGAGTCAAAATACACTCCATCAGAGTGGATTTCTATTTTTTTTTTTTTTATTTGGAGGGGGGCGGGCAGGGTGGTGTTGGTCCCAGGCTCTGGTTGGCCCTCAAAGCTGACTAGAGAGTGCCAACTTCTGAAGATGCCACCAGATGGCAGCATTTCTGAATCCTCCAGATGTGCACAGGGCTTGTCTCTCTGGGCCCTAGTGTCTTGGCTCCCCTGAGGCCTGCACCCTTCTGCTTATTCAGGGAGATTAAGAGCTCTGAGTCATCCGTGGGAAGTGGAGACAGGCAAGGAGAGGGACAGTGAGGAGAGAATTTAGCTCCATGGTGCACGCTCACGCACACGCGTGCAAAAGCAGCATCAATGCCAAGTGTCTGTTGGCCAACGGCCATTTTGGACGTGGGACTGGATTGTCTGCATTTGTCTGAGGAGCAAAGGGCTACTAGGCCAGATGTTGCGTGGGGCCAAGGGACTGTAGAGGGTCCGGTTCACAGAACAGCTCGCTGTAACCTTTGTCTGTGTTTCCTGAGAGGACTTTATCCAGGGTTTCATCCAGTTCATTCCATTTGACAGTCCCTCTCTCCCCTCCCACAACCCCTGCTGAGAATTTCCATTTCTGTCCCAGTAGACTGCATCCTGGGATACAATTGACCAAGATCTGTATGTGTAAGAATCAGTTGGGGATCCTGTTAAAATGGAAATCAGGATTCAGACCACCAGGGGTGGAAAGGGAAATTCTCAGCTGGGGGTCAAACTAGAAGGAACCAGTTCTAAGTCCAACTTTACCTAGACTCCAGAGCATGGTGGCAGGCCACTGCATTGGTCCTTGGGCCTGGAATAATGATGGGCATTTGCATTCCAAGTCCTTGCTGGTATCTCTCCTACCTACTCCACGTGGTCCTTTGTTTCTCAATAAGCATTTATTCAGTCGGCCTCTGTTCTGAGGCAGGTATGTTACCTGCAGCTCTTGGAGATACAAGCATAACACTGTGGTCTCAACATGGAGTTTAGATGTGGGTCCGCAGGGGGGTGAATCAATGGATAATCTTGGGCAGAACTGGGAACTCCAGAACACTTTATGGTGCTCCTGCAGAAACTGGACATGGATCAAGAAACATGCATCACAACGGAACCAATAGATAACATTCTGAAAACTGGAGAGAAGATGGAATTATCAAGGATTTAGTCTTGCTTGAAGCCACAATCAATATTCATGGGGGCAGCTGTCAAGAGATCAAAGGATGCATTGGGCCGGGCAAATCTTCTACTCAAGACCTCTTTAGCGTGTTGAAAAGCAAAGATGCTACTTTACGGACTAGCAGTGGACACGTGGGTCTGACCCAAGCCATGGTATTTTTAATTGCTTCATATACATGTGAAAAGTGGACACTGAATAAGACAGTCATGTATTCTAGTGCCAATCTGATTAAGAGTGTAGGGGTGGAGTCTAGCCTGTTAATCTGGAGATAGCCAATGAGACGTCTGTATGGGCATAGCTTTCTTTGAGAATTCTGGGAAATCTCGCAATATTTCTCCTGTAGAAATGAGAGACCATCAACTCAGTCCCTGGGAGATGCTCTACTGACAAGATAAGATGGTAGCATGATGATAGACCCTGAGTCTTGGAGAAGTCAGAGGAGAAGCCATATGGCTTTACCCTGCTAGAACCAGACCTCTGGGGCTGGAAAAGCCACATGGAGACTCCTGCCAGTGCTGAGATGCTTGGGAGGCCATGGGGAGACACTTGCCAGCGCTGAGGTGCATCTACTGCCACTGGACACACAAGACTCTGCATCCACTGGCCTGTGATTATCCTAGTGTCATTTCATGTGCTTCATGAGTCTGAAGAGGACTAATGGATTGGTATCAGACATATGGGCTAATAACGGACTTGAGAACTTAGACTGGATTGGGTTGGGATGCTTTCTCAATGTTCCATCTCCTCTTGTTTATAAACCTCTCCCTTATATACATATGCATGTTTATGAATGTGTTTCTCCATTCTATCCAGACTAACACAACCGAAGAAGAAAAAAAAATCAATGCATTTGAATTAGGATGCTGGCGATGAATATTGGACATGCACCACGGACTGTGAAAAGAACAAACAAATCTGTCTTGGAACTAGTACAGCCAGAATGCTCCTTCGAGGTGAGGATGATGAGACATTGTGGCAGTTCTGTGGAAAGATTATCAGGAGAGACCAGTCTCTGAAGAAGGGTAAAGGATGCTTGGTAAGATAGAGAAAAAGCAGGTAAGAGGAAGATCCTTGATGAGACAGATTGACACAGTGGCTGCCACAAGGGATTCCGATAGAACAGCCCTTGTGAAGGTGGTAAAGGAGCAGGTGGTGGTTCGTTCTGCTGCATCATGAACTGGAATGGACCTGATGGCATCTAATTACACCAACCACTTAGCACAATCACTCAGGTCAGCAAAGAGTCGGCCAAGGGGAGGAAGAGGGGAGAGACTGACAATGAGTAGGAGCGATGAGGACAGACATTGGTCTTCTTCTAGGCTTCTCCAGGTGGCTGGACCTAGGCCCTATATGGATAATTTTCAGATTAGGTCAAGGAGACCACAGGTCACACAGCTGATACATGCTCAAACTGAACTTAAACCCAGATCGGACCCCATAGTCTGAATGAAGTCTCTTCCCAGCACTGGATTGTCTCCAGGGATTCCTCAGCATTCACAAGAGTGTTACTGCTTAGCTTGTCCCAAGCAGACACTTAAAGGAGTACATGCTCGGTGAATTGGATCAACAAGTCAATTCAGTCCAAATGGGCAAGCCACCAGCTCAGGGTATGGACAAATTTGGGTAGTTAGAGAAATGCCAATGGCTATTCCACTGTTGTCCACAATGCTATAAATTTATGAGTCTAGCCCACTCATCTTTGATTGTCCCAATGGTTTAACCTGGATGGATGGGCTACGGGTCTGTGGGACACAGATCCATGAGAGTGTGGGCACCTTCTGGTAGCATGCCATGGCACGCTCCCCTCCCTCTGTGACCGCCTCCCCCCCCCTCCCCCCCACTGTCCAAGAAGAAATTCTCTCTGTCCCAAGATGACCAGGCATGAAGTTAGCCCTGCTCAGACCCCTGGAGAAAAAGCCATGTTTATGTCCCCACAGAAAGACAGAAGCAAATGACTGTCTCCAAAGATCTCCCTCCCTCTCACTCGACAAGGATAACACCCACTGAGCCTACAGAATTAGGGGAGATACAGACAGGCGCAACAGTGGAGACTCAGCTCATCTCCACAAGCAAGGTGCAGCGCTAGATTTTCAGGGCATCAGGGCGCTGAGTTGCTGAAAGTGCCTCTCAGACCTAGGGAAAATGGTTGTTCCCAAAATGCTAATGGATTGAGCATTTGGAACCAATAGGGTGTCGTCAAGTGAGGCTCCAACAACTGATTTTTTTCTATTAACTAGAGGTTATTTGGTGGCGGTGAGTTTGGTTTGGGGAGTTGGAATGTTCTCCTTCTAAGTGGTGACGGCTAGCTGGAATCCCAAACTGGTAGACGCTCAACTACTAGCATGAAGGTTGGCAGCACGGACCCCTCCAAAGGCACCTGCATAGTGAAGCCTGATGACCTGTCTCCAAAAGGCTACAGCATTGAAAAGTCCATGAGGCTGTTATTCTCGGCACATGCTGGGCCAGCATGAATTGGAATTGACTCAAAGACAACAGTGTTGGTCTGGGCAGACTAGAGAAACACATTCATAGGCATTCATATGTATATAGGAGAGAACTTTATATACAGGAGCAATTGAATATTGAAAAAACATCCCAGCCCAGTCCAGATCAAGTCCATATGTCCGATACCAACCTATAAAATCCTTTTCAGGCTCATGAAACATAAGCAATGGTACTGAATGCCATTGGGTGGGGAGTCTTGTGGATCCAGTGGCATTGCAAGCATCTCAGTGCTGATGTGAGTTCCCACATGGCTTCTCCAGCTTCCAGGGCTACATCAGGGTAGGTCCATGTGGCTTCTCCTCAGGGATGTCTCGAAGAAAGTGAACCTGTGTCCTGATTCCAGAGAGCTATTTATCTCCTGAGTGCCTCTGAATGAGGTCATCAAGCTGCCATCTGATTGACAGGCTAAGCTCCACCCCTGCACTCTTAATCCTCAAATTGACAACTAATTATGCAACCCCCACAGCAATCATCACCAACAAAAAACAATAACAAGGGATAGCTGATGTTTCTGCTAGCCCAACGTCCATCCCCTTGTCTGATCAAAATAGCATCCTGCATTTTCCTTTGGACAAACCCCATTCCCGTTTTCAGTTCTTTTTCAAGTCCGGCTGTTTGAAGAAGTCCTGTTTGATTACGTGCTGAGTCCAGGCACTAGCTCTGAGAATGGACAATCTATGTGCTTCAGATTGTTGTCAGGTGTCATTGAGCTAAAACGGACTCAGAGAAACCCAATGTTCAACTACCCAGTCCTGCACCAGCCTCACAATGACCGTTTTGTCTGAGCCCACCACAGTGTTGATCTATCTTCTGAAAGGTCTTCTTTTGCACTGACCATTTACCCAGCATGATGCCCTTTTCCATACACCCAGGAAGGTGATTGTATACGGGTGGGTGTTTAGCCTCAGCCACCTCCAAAGACTGTCAATTCTAAGGGTTTGCTGGATTTGGGGGAAGATGCTCCTCTTATTGCCTGGTTGCTAAGCTCATAGCCCCTCATCCCAGAACTGCTGGTGGCCATGTTACCTCAAAAGGGAGAGGCTGCCTGAGACTCCAGGCACCTAACGGAACGCAGAGAAAAGAGAAGGGAGACAGATTCCTGCTGACAACTTTTGAGTGACTGGATTCGGCTGTCGACTTACCCACTTAGGTGAGTGAATAAATTTCCTTTTGTAAGGATAGATATTTCGGTTGAGCTTCTGTCCCTTAGATTTGAAAACATCTTGTCAAATGTAAGAACACTCCGAAAATATATCAGTTAGTTGGTGCTAAGAATATAATGGAAATTGTACTTAAAATTCTTTTGACACATAATATCAGTGATGGTTATTTCATGCTGTCGATGTTGAAGAGGTAAGAGAAATTGTGCTAAATCTAGAGTACACGGTGGGAAAACTCAACAAACATACCCACAACATTTTCTAATAAATCTCTGGAGTCAGAAAGATCTGGGTTTGAATTCCAGTTCTGTCACTTACCTGAGACAACTGTCTTAAGCCTCCATGGGCTTCTGTTTCCTCATCTGTAACATAATGATAACAAGAGAAGGAGCATTGTTGAGTTGTTACAAAGGATTATTCGAGGAAAAATGAGCCTTATAATAACCCTATAAAGTAAGATTTTGAGAGCTGAAAGCTTAAGTCACTTATAATGTGACAGGTGTCAGAACTGTAGGTTCTGACTGTAGGTCAGATCTTCAATTCCTGACCTCCATGTGGCCTATCTCATAAAGCTAAGAGACACTAAGTACCTTGACCAGGATCACCATTCATGATAATGTAGGCATAGTCCTCACCCGTGGGCAATTACGGAGGGCTCTGTTTGCAGGAGTGGGAATCAGGAGGCCTGGTTACTCTGCCTAGAATCTCACAAACAACCTTGATTGAGTACTGGCTGCTCTGGTCTTGGTTACTCAGGTGAAAATGGAAGAAGATAAGAGCTGTTGACCTTCAAGGTCCCATTGTCACCACCTATTAGCTCAAGTTTCAGATCCATTTCTCACAACCCAGGTGACTGAGGCTAAGTGGGCTGCATTGGGTGAGGAGTCTTATGGGTGACATGATAGCTTCCTTCTGCCTGCCCGTAGTATAAAACTAATTCTTGCTTGTCCTCCTTGCTCCAAACGACTTCCAGATTGGGTCTTTTCTCTCAACTTTTCTATTCTTCTTTAACCTCATCCATTTCCAAGATGAAAGAAGAAGAATGTCACCAACATTGGCCATCTCCAAAGAGGATTAAGCCCTGATTTGGTCCTCAGCTTTTTGACATATCAGCCCCAACTTATTTCTAGAACTGAACTCCCAGTATTCTCTCTTATTGTTTTAAATCCCCCTTTTAAAATCACACCTAAAAATACTTCCCAAATAACAACAAACTCTTCCCCCCCACACACACACACAAAATGAAAATGTTTTGATGGGTTAAGTGTAAATGAATCAAAACCACATGGATTAAATTTCCCCTGAAGTTCCCTGAGGCTTAGCCAGTAAGGACAATTGCTTTGAGATAATCTGGGTTGAGGGTGGGAAGTGGGAGGAAGGGGGTCCTGGGTTCTGAACTGCAACTTCCTCTGTGCTCCTTAGTAATATGCAGCCATATTGTGAACCTTCTTAAATTCCCAGGAGCCTCACTCACACTCAGTGTCAAGCAAATGATCAGATGATCCGAGACTGACCAAAGTTAATATCTTTTTTTTTTTTTCAGGATGGTCACCAATCTTGAACAAGTGAGTCAGCTTCTTTATTCTCTCAAGGAGCAGTTACTCAGCACCCGATAGGTGTCTAACTACAAGGTAATGGGAGACAAAGATCAGCTCCCCGGACTCCCCTGGTTCAGTCCCTCTGGTGTGATGTCAGGAGGCTGATACTTCTCAACTGGTCTCTCTTGATTTCAGTCACACCAAGCTCTGTACTGAGAGGCTCTCAGACCCGTCTGGAAGTCTCTTCTCCACTTTAGGAAAGGTGGAGGACATACTGGTTGGCATACAGAATACTGAACATCGGCTCATTCATCAGATCCCATCCGGAAAAAAATACATTGGTCACCAACCTGAAAAAATGCATTCACTTTGAAAGAGAAGTTTTCATGGAAAGAGCATTTAGCCACCTAATTGGTCATGCTCCATGCCTCCCTTCTAATCCACCTCCCACCCAACCACCAGGACAATCTGTGGAAATCAGAAATCTGTCTACATCACTCTGGTTCTCAAAGAGTCGGGGTTCACCTGGCTCTACTTTAAACCCATGCTATATAACATAGTAGACTGACTCTTCACATGACTCAACCTCTACTCTTGAGACCGTGTCCATCCCTCTCCACGTTACATGCTACCACATCCCAACACCGACAGCACCTGTCTCTGTCACACATTCTGTGCTTTCTGATTTCTTTTCATTGTTTATGTAGAATCTTGTGCTCCTTTTCTTTGTCCCACTGACTCAAGCGCTTAGGTCATTTTTTCTACATCCTGCTCTGAGGAACATTCATTCTGAAAGAGGTATGGAAGCTTTTGCTCCATGAACTAAAGGAATCCATGTTTGTTTGTTTTTTTTAATGTTCAGAAAGTGCTAAATTAGGTACGTCCAACAGGTTGTTGTTGTTGTTATTATTATTTTGGGACTTCTCAGAGTGGTGATTATGCTACTGTACACTGTGAGTCTCCAAACTGCATTTCACCACAGACTCTCGTTCGTTTTGAACCTGCTGTTTCTCGGAACATAGTTGAGGAAGAACATCCCAGACAAAGGACTTGCTCGACAACCTTGAACAAACACAGGGAGTTAATTATTCACTCCGAGAGCATTTATGTAGCACCCCATGTGCGTCACGTCACAACGCGTTAGAAAGCAAAGAGAATGGAAGCAGGCCCTCCTCCAGGAGATGAGCTTCTCTTACTCCATTAGCTCATTCACAGGGACTCTTCCAGGCCTCAAGTTGCTCACAAGGACCAAACTTGAAACGCTTTTCAGAAATAGAGTCAGTTAAAAACAAAGAGGATTGTACTAAAACTTACCAAAAAAGGTTCCAGTCATGCTGCAAGAGAAAACCTTTCAGGGTAAGATGACTTAAGCGCTTCAAATTGCATTGCCGATCACCGTAGTCATTGCAAAAACTGAAATTCTCCATAGAATCTGGCTAACCTTGCCAGTCCAAGGTGGGGCCATGGAGAGTGAACTCAATGAATAGTTCCTTAGGCTTTGGGTCTTTTTAGAGTGTAAACTTTGTTTGAGTCTTTATTCTTGCTCTTCTTCTTGTCAATGCCTGCCTTCCTTCTTTTCTTTCCTTTCTTTTTCTTTTTGCCCATAGGAGTGTCCTTTTAGTTTCAATCTTTTTTGTCTTTGTTACTCCTTGTAACTAAAGACAATTTTGTCTCTTCACTGCCCAACCCTTTCCGCTCAAACATCCAACACCCTTTCCAAAATATTGACTTTTCTTCTGCCCCACAAGTTCCCCTCAGTTGGACAATGCTGGGAAGAAAGAGTGACTGGACTCACTTCAAGACTGATTATCTAAGTGGAAAGGGTATTCTCTTCCCCCGCTCCCCTGAAGAAGTTAACCCCCCCATGCCCCAGTAAAAACTCTCTGATTTGAAAAGAATATGGCTGAGGAGTTTAAAACTTTACAGAAAAGAAACAGGGCCAATAGGAGAGGTAATAGAAAATCTGTCCTTGAAAAATATATGTATCAGGAAATATTTGCAAGCCATTTCTCTAGACTATGTCCAATATTAATATCAAAGAAGATTCTATTAGAAAATAGGCAAAAGACATGAAAAGGATAACAGATTGTAGATAAATACATGAAATATGTTCAACACCATTACTGTTAGTGATCCACAAATTAAAACAATGGAGAAATATCATTATACACTTGCCATAATGGCTAAAATATAAATGATGACAATTTCAAATGGTGCAGAGAAATTGCAAAACTCTAGGAAGCAGAGAATGTAAAATTTTAACCATTCATAAAACTTAACAAGCATTTAGTATATGATCTAGCAAATCCCAGAGAAATAAAAATTCATGTTCACGCAAAAACTTGAGTACTGATATTCATAATTACTTCATTTGTAGTAGCTCAAATATGGAAATAATTCAGATTTCCCCCCCTATGGATGAATGGCTAAACAAACTATGGTATGTTCATTTATGGTGTACACTCAATGAATTATCAACACAGACACCTAGAATGAATCTCCATAGAATTATGCTTCATGAAAAAAGCCAATCCCCAAACCTTACATACTATATGGTTTGATTTATTTAACACTTTGAAAGGACAACATTTTAAAAATGAAGAACAGATGAGAAGTTTTCCAGGGGTTAGAGATAGGAGAATTTAAGCAAAAAAGAGGAATCCCCCCAGAAGATGGATCAACACAGGGGCTTCAACAATAGGCTCCAAGATAACAAAAATTGTGAGTTGCTGGGCACTGCTTCCTTCCATGGTACCTGGCCTGGTTTTAGCTATTGATATGTCCTCCCAGAGAGGTAGTCAGTTTGATTTCTATGTATGACATTCAGATAAGTGATGTAAATAATTGTATTTTGTGTTGTTGAAAAACCTATTTATAATGAAGAACTCATTTACCTTACAACATTCTATCATGTGATCTCCAGCTTCATTTCTATCACCAAGACCATATTTTCCAACTAGTGTTTCTTCCTTTTTGTTCCTAACTTTTACTTTCCAATCTCCAGTAGTTGTCGATGAATCTTAATCACATGGTTGATCCATTTCAGACTAAGACATTGGTAGGATTCTTTAATTTCTTCATCGCTAGTTTAGTGCTTGGTGCATACATTTAAATAGTAGTTGTATTGATTGGATGTCTGTTTTCTCTTTTGGGGGGGGGCATCACTGCCCTCTGGTGGGAGTAGGAGGCCCAGCCTTGCTCCTGGAGAGCTGCTGCTGGATTTGAACTGTCAAGCCAGCAGGCCTCAGTCCTGCATTCAACCGCTACACCACTGGGGCTTAGCCCTAATTGGATTTCTTTTATGCAGAATAGACATTGTCCTATCACAGACAGCATTTTACTTCAAGATAGATCTTGAAATGACCTTTTTGATGATAAGTACTACACCATTCCACTTGATTGTACAGTAAGTCATATGATTTTCCAATTCAAAATGGCCAATACCAGTCAATTTCAGCTCAATGAGGCCTTAAAATATCCCTATATATGCATTTGAATTCATTTTTGATGACTTCCAGCTTTCCTAAATTCATACTTAGTACATTCCCAGTTCCAATTATTAATGTTTGCTGATGTCTCTTCTCATTTTGAGTCATCTCCCAGCAGCAAATTAAGGCACTAAAGACTTCACTCACATAGACTTAGCTCCATCAACATCATTATGGTCGACTCCACTTTTAGAAGGAAGCTTCCTCAATCATATTTTGAGTGCCTTCTGATATGATGGACTCATTTTCTGGCACCATCTCTGACAAGATTCTGATTCAATTTATTAGGTTTTCAGTAACTGACAATGTTCCCATGCTATTCATAGGAGCTTTGGTAGCTAATTCTTTGGAAGTGAACAGTGTATACCTTCTTCATCATCTGGAAACTCTGCGGAAGTCTGTTCACATTGGGTAAGCCTGCTGGCATTTGAGATACCCATGACACAGCTTCCAGTGCAACACAGAGGCCATCACAGGACAACAAGGTGATAGTTGCATAAAAGTCTAACTTTGTCCCCCAATAGAAAATTTCAATTAAAAAACATATTTACCATCAAAAGCAAAACAGCTCCTACCACCTGTATGGTATCTTCTGGGGACATGTCTCTTTTTACTATTGGGGAGACAACAGTACACTTTTTACCACATACCTATTCTTGTTGTTAGTGTCCACAGGGTAAATATCATATATTTCTGTGTATGTATACACAAACTCACTGCCATGGAGTCATAGTGACCCTATAGGACAGGATAGAATTGCCTGCTATGAGTTTCAAAGACTATAATGGTTGAAGGGAGTAGAAGACTGTGGTTTCAAGCTGGAGAAGACTGGTAGTTTTAAACTGTCCTTACCCCATCAGCCTGACTGGTTACAGTTCCAACCATCATGATCCTTAGAGTCTTCATTAAGTGGCTTTTGGAAGTCTGGCATTGCCAGACCTTTATTCCTAGTCTTTCTTATCTAGAAGCTCTGCTGGAACCTATTCGGCATCTTAACACCACGCAAACTTCCACTGACAGACAGGTGGTAGGGTACATACCATACATGGCATACCTGGGCCAGGAGTTGACCCCAGGTCTCCCACATGGAAAGTAAGAATTCTGCCACAGAATTCTACGTTGTCAAAACAATATCGCTAGCTCCGTCATCTCTAACTTTGCTGAATCTTCTGTCTCCCCCAGCCCTAACACATGTTGAAAATGATAGACATCTCAGAAAGACCTTCCCTACATACTTACCCTTCTCGGCAGGAGGGTAAGTTGAGTTTAGGGGGGTTCCCACTGCTTGGCTAAAGAGAGGCAAATCTAGAGCTGAACTGCTTCCTGTTTTCCTACATGCTCCATTGTCCCAAATAGTACCCATTAGGAACCATCAACTCATGAACTGTCATGCCCTTTACTGTAATTCACGGCTCAAAGACTCAACTCCCTCTGGAACATGTTTTTGTGGTTTTTTTTTTAACTGTGTGAATCCAGAATTCACACATGTCTGAACGTGACATTGTGTAACACCTTTTTCTTCCTTTTTCCGTCTTGTCTGTATCCCCACACCCCGCCTCCCCACCCTACCCCAATGCCCTGCCCACCCTTTAGAAACTCATCTCATTGAATGGCATTAAAAACACACACACACACACACACACACATACACACAACACAATCCTACTCCCACTTCGAGGCCCGGGTCCTGGGGAGCCAGAACGCAGGAGAGGTTGTTGCTTCTAAAGTTCAGAAATGAAAAATGACTGTCTCTTTTCAGCACCTGTTCCCTGATGCGTCTCTGTGATCAGTATCAAATGCTCCGTGGCAAGGATTTCTGTAGAGCTTCCTCAGCTAAAATAGATTGAACCTGCCCGTTGCTCTTTGTAAGCGGACAATGGAGGGAACAATAAGGAGCCGGGATATTGTTCCGGCATGAATAGTTCTGATTCGAGATATTTGCTGTTGGGCCCTGTAGATTACCTGCAAAGAAAACCTGGCCCCCTCGGTTGAGAAAGGTTAGGCTGCAGGCACACAGGCCAGGCTGTTTCATGGTAATACCGCCATAGAACCTGCAATTAATGGAGGCTTATTTCAAAATGGTAGGGAGTCACCTTTTGAAATAAGGTCTATTTTCTCTTCTGGCCTAATTGCACAGCCTGGGATGTTTTCCGTTTAAATGGGCCAGCTTGGTGTGTGAGCAGGGGTGGGGGGCTAGTGAGAGGGTGACAAGTGAGGCTACGGAGCCAGCTCAGGGGGGCATGAGACCAAGAAGGGAGGTTAACAGCTTGTCACCCTGAGCTAGGCTGGGAAGGTCACCATGTCCTCTGACGGTCCCATGCCAGTTTCAGCCAGGCAAAGCCAACTCCCCAGGGCTTCCTAGTACGTGATTATAAATTGGGACTCTGAAACCTCAGGGCTGGTGATTTGGACCTTGGCTTGGGACCCCGGTGAGCACCAAGGTGATGTCCGACCCTGTGACTGTGAGCCAAATGCTTAATCTCTCTGGACAACCCCTCCCTCATCTATCCAATAGGGAGGCAGGCCCTCACCTCCCATAGGACCCTTGCAAAGATGATGCCTGGGTTTGTTGACCAGGGTTCCCTTAACGACCCAAGCCAGGTGATTTCTAAGAATAAAAATGCACTGTCTCCCAATTCCGGAGGTTAGGAATTTGAGTTTAGGGTGTCAGGAAGACCACGCTCAGTCTAAGATTTCAAAAGCAAGGCCTGTTCTGCTCTCTCCCAGCTTCTGGTGGCCCCAGGAATCTCTTGGCTTCTAGCTGCCTTCATCTGGCTGTCTTCCTTCTTTTCTCTGTGTCTCAATGTCTCCTCTCCTTTGCAACCAAAAAAACCAACACCAAACTCACTGCCACCGAGTTAATCCCAACTCATAGCCACCTGTGATAGGTAGGTTTATTGTGCCAATCTGTCCAACAGACACATATGGGATTGATGAGGTTGCAGTTCAGCGGAAGGGCAAGAGGTAAATGGCTCAGCGAACGTTGCCTTTCCATCTTTTGCTCTCTGATGATCAGAGCAGTGTGCGGCTGCCTTAGCGAGTTTTCTGCCTCAATCTGTGGGACACCCGTCCTATGGACCATGTCATTATAGTTTGAAGTTTCTCCTAGACCTGCTTTGCCACACTGCTGGTGTACACGTCACTTGATCTGAGGACTGTCAGACCCTGTCATCTGGCTGACTGTTGGTGACCTGTCCTGCTGTTTGCTGCCGGTGACTGGACTGCCTGTACTGCTCTACAGAAGACTCGGCTGTCTGCTTCTTTGGCTTGCACCCAACAGCCCTCATGAATTGAAGGACTTCCAGTTTATTGTCTATCTCATGGAAGTGGGTTAAACTGAGCCCTCTGTACTGCTCTGTGAACTAAGTAGCTGTTTATTTCATTGTGACATATATGTGTGTGTATATATATATATGTATATATATTTATAAGTACCCTGGTTTTGTTTCTTTAGAGAACCCTGCCTCATGCACCATCCTACAGGCAGAACTGTCATGATTGTTTTCAGAAATCATAACTTTTTTTTTTAACTTTTTAACATTTTTCTTCTTATCTTTCCCTAACCCTAAAGAAACCATAACTCTTCACAGAAGTAGAAATCCTTATCTTTCCCCTACCTAACCACTGGTAGTTTCAAACCGCTGACCCTGAGGTTAGCAGCCAAGTGCATAAGCACTTTGTCACCAGGGTCCCCTTCTCGTTCATAAGGATACTCTTGTTTTAGATTAGGACCCGCCCTACTCCCATGTGCTCTCAGGTTAATTTACTTGGTAATATTTTCAAAGATTCTATTTTCAAACAAAATTGAATTTTTGAGTCAGACTGTGAGTCCATTGAATTTGCAGTGAGTTAGGACTTCTGTTCTCCCTTTGAGGGGTGGGGATGGGGGGAGTGCACAGTTCAATCCACAAAAGACATCTCACAAGCTAGCCCCTGGCAGCGACTCAGTAGATGGGCTGTGCAGACACTACTAGTTCACATTATCTGTTCCTACCTTCTTCCTTACCACTAGCACTTCTGGCAGCAATATGCCCCACCAGGAAAAATCTGCTAGTGGAGAGGCTGAGTGAGGGAAGTGAGAGTGCATCTACTGGATGAGACTCCAGGAAGGGCTCCTGTTTTCCTGATTGGAACATAAAACAGAGAGCTTTCACTGGCACCAAGTTCTTCACCCTTTGCCCTGCCCCCATCTTCCGTCCTGAAATGTAGTCACAGTGCTTGGAGGTGTGGATGCCACCCAGCAACCATGGGGACAAACTCTGCAAGGACAGAAGGAGCCGGAAACACATTTTCAACAACCAGTTGCTCACCGAGTCCCTGAGGACCTCTTGTCAGCTGAGAACAAGAAATCTCCCGGTGTGTAAGTCACTGTCACTTGAGCTTCCTGTTACATGCAGTGCACACAATGGCTAAATGATAACTGGAGGTCCTTGTTCTTTGGAGCCCGGCTAAGATAAGAGGCCAGAATACGCTGGGAGGCATCCCACTGGTCTCTGGGATTCAGGACCATACTGCCATCCCCTTCATCTGTCAGCCCAAGAAACTGAGCCGTGCATTTACATAGGCATCCTTGTTTATTATGAAATAAGAGCTTCTGGGAAAGCAGCATCAAATTAAGGGAGATCAGAGACAAAGCTAGCCAGAGCTACTATATAAATACCTATCTGCTTCGTAGGCAATACTGGAGTTAATCAGGCCCCAAAACCAAGACTACATAGAGTAACTGCCTGGCTGAGCTAGCTGAGGCCTTGTCAGGTGCAGGATATAAATATGGCAGCCAACAGACCAATCATCATCTTCATCATAGTAACAAGCGTTGCAAAATTTCTACCCTCGTTAAGGAGTCTTGGTGGAATTCCCAGTCCCTGGAGCATCCAGTTTCACCCCAAGGACTGAGGGGGAACATGGGGAAAGTGTAGGCATGCCTCAGCTAAGGTTGGTCTGAGACCCCATATGTGTTCCCACTTGAGGAGAAAGCATCTCATTGACCATCACCCTCCTGGCCCCCACTGCTTTGGGCAGCATGACTCAGGAGGACCACAGAGCAAAAGCAAGTCGAAAAATGACGAATCGCCAGGAAGGTGTTGGCTGAAACTGCCAGTCTGGTATCCCTCCTAATGACTGACAAATGTCAGGGTGACTTGTGTGCTTTTTCTGTTTGTTTGTTAATTGAATTGGTTAATTAGGTCCCAGAGGCTTAGCTGCTAATTACTAGCTGCAGCCGAATATACGCTTAAAAAAAAAATGCACGCGCGCACACACAAATGAGGCAAGGAAGTTAAAACAAAAAGGAAGACACACACACACATTCCTCCTTTGTGTTCGTTATCATCTGTAGTGTTACCTTCTCTTAATGTTTGACCTGTCACATGTGCCTGCCTTCTTGATGTTATTCTTGGCTTTTTTAAGAGGGCAAAAAAAAAAACTCCAATTCTGCCTCCCCCGCCCCTTCCCCATGAGGAGCATCTGCTCGATCTGTTCCTCGTTCATTAATTTCCTGCCAATTAGCAAGGGGAATAGAAGGTAGGGGAGGAAAGGGGTGTGTGCGCACATTTGTGGCTTCAAGCAGTACCTTGTGTGGATGAACTTTTCCAAAGCTATGCATTTCCTAACAAGTCCACCACATCCAATGGGATTTTTTGATGTTTGCGGGGGGCGGGGAGATATCCTGGGATCCCCTGGAACAGCGGTTCTCAACTTGTGGGTTGTGACCCCTTTGGGATTCCAATGAACCTTTCACAAGCGTCGCCTGATTCATAACAGTAGCAAAATGACAGTGATGAAGTAGCAACGAAAATAATTTCATGGGCTGAGCCCCAGGTGGCGTAGTGGTTGAGTATGGGACTGCGGCCCACTGGCTTGGAGGTTCAAATCCAGCAGCAGCTCTCCAGGAGCAAGGCTGGGCCTCCCACCCCCACCGAAGGGCAGTGATGCCCACAAAAAAAATTTTTATGGTTGGGGTCACCACAACCTGAGGAACTATATGAAGGAGTTGCGGCATTAGGAAGGTTGAGAACCACCAGGCTAGACAAGCCTGCCTAGTCCCAATGAGGATCGATTTCTCTTCGGTTCCCTGAGTATCTCCACACAGTATCTCCCAACACTAAAACACTGTCTTCTGAGCTGGGCTCCCTGCTGAGGTCGCTTTCAAGGTAAAGGGCCATTTAAGGAAGTTGGGCCCTCTAGCTTTGTATCACTGGTTCATGCAGCTTCTGGGAGCTGGCCAATCCCAACTGGATGATAGAATGGTCAACAGGCTTTGGCTGGATATCCAGAGTTGGGGAGCTTGAGAAGCTAAAGTACTCAGAAGATCTTTGGGACAGGATGAAGTTTTTCCAGCCATTCACAGGGCCAGTTTGATCCTGTCCTAGAGGGTCGCTTTAAGTTGGTGTTGACTAAACAGCAGTGAGTTCAGTTTGGTTTTAAAAGAAAGACCTGGCAGAGACATCTAGGCAAGCATGAGCAATTGGTCTTAGAAGGAATGTAACCAGCGGTTCCTTGGACACGAGGCTGCTAAGACTCCCACTGGCTTCCTTTGGACAGGTCCTCTTGAAAGATTATTACCTGACACTAGAACACCCATGTGGTGATAGGGCCAACATAGGAAACAGAGGACACCCTCCCTGGATGAGCTGGACTGAGACAGTCATTTCAACAATGAGTTCAAGCACCCCAAGGGCCCTGAAGATGTCACGGGACCTGACAGTGTTTCATTCTGTGCTACAGGAGGACACCAGGAACTGGCTTGCTGGCCATAAATAACTGTCCGGCAGTCCAGGGTCCTCACTCACAAAAGTCCTGGGGGGGTTGAGAACCTATGACTAGAAGCTTAGAGACTTCAAGAAACGGTTTGACCCAAACACCAAGCTGGGCTTGCCTCACACTCCTCATTCACACACCACCGTTCCCATTAGCCATCTGCTCCAGAGACCTCCTCAGGGTCTCTCCTAATTCCCAGCCTTCTCAGAAAAGTCGCCATGTTGACTCGTGGCAGATGCAAAGCCCTCCCCTCATAATGGCTCCAGCTTTCTGGAAGACATGAGGGGTTCTGGAGTGGGGCCTTTTGCCCGCCTCTCATGCTCCAGCACCTCACTTCATCCCTTTCCCCTCCCCTCTTCTATGTCACTCAACAGAAAGCCTGTCTCACCTCAATTCAAGATGGCAGCCACTGCTCTTTGCACCCAATCCCAGGGTTAACAGAAAAGCCACTTGATTCCACTTGAACCTGAATTTTATTGATTTCACTTGAACTGAGGTTTTTTTGTTTTTTTTTTTTTGCTAGCAAGTATGTGGGTGTTCAAATAGGGTTCATTCTGAACAAAACCTCTCTGAAGGCTTTTCAGCAGGTGATGGCTAACTCTCTAGGGCAGGGGTCCTCAAACTTTTAAAACAAAGGGGCCAGTTCACTGTCTCTCTCAGACTGTTGGAGGGCCAGACTATAGTTTTTTAAAAAAACAAAACTACGAACAAATTCACTGTGGGTGCAGGATGAGTCAGCTGCTAAGCAGGACAGCAGCAGTGGCAAAAAACACCTGGCAGGTCAGATAAATGTCCTCAGTAGTCTGCCTGTGGCCCTTGGGACCATAGGTTGAGGACCCCTGTGGGCAGTCAATTATGTTGCAAAGGGGAAGGACACTGAGTGACAGGCAGTGGGTCACTGTAGTCAATGGCTTGGCTCTCTAGCTTGATGACAAGGGTCCAAATCCTGTCCTGGAAACTTGCCAGCGACACAACCTTAGATAAATTACTTCAACCTCTTTGAAATTCAGGTCTTTGTTGACAAGAAGCAAATGTAAATAGGACCTATCCCACAAGTGGTTGTGGGAGGTACATGAGTGACGGCTAATGTGTGCCAAGTGCTTGGGAAGCTGTCACAACTATCCTTGCTTTGCTCTCCTTCTCTATGCTTCGAAAATCTAAAGCCCACAGGAATGTGAGCCACACCAGGCTTCTGTCATCTGTGCCTTTAACTTGGGACCTTGCTGATAGATCTCTGCCCTTTCTCTACAAGATAGAGTTTTAAGTACGAATGGCACCAAAGTTTCCTTCAGATTTGCTGTGGTCCCTGCTCTGGATTAAAAGGAGAGGCGTGGGTAGGAGGAAAAGGGTCCTGTGTTTCATGATAAGCTGAATGGTGTGCTGCAGCAGAATTCCTTTTAGGAGAGAACTCTCTCATTAGTCTCTGAGGGCAGGGTGACTACTTAAAACCTGGACTCTGGTCATCTTGTTTCCTTTCTTCTAGACAGGAATGAACCCCTTGTTTTTGTTTTTGTTGTTTTGTTTCATTATCATCTGAAAGAGCAGATCATTTGGCCTGCCTGGAGGTTGGGTGATGAAGAATCCCAGTTCGCCTGGCTCGGAGGAAGCTCCTGGGACAAGAGCCTGTCAATGCTCAAACCAGCAAAGTCCCAGGCAAACCAGGATGACTTGGTCACCCAACTGGAAGGCAGATTGTTTTCATTGCTCGCTTGTCTGGAAGGAGGAGTTGAGGGAGGCACTGATTCCAAACCACCCAGCAAGTTAATAAGCCCACTAAAACCTGAGGCCTCCCACATGCATCACCAGATGCTGACTGTATGTCAGAGGCCTGAATGCAGAAACCTTAGAAACTCAGAATTCTCAGCCACACAGGCATGGACAGTGGGTCTCTCGCCTTTCCACACACCCCCTTGGAAGCTGGAGTCCCCAGTGGGCATTTGATTTAATCATTTAACTTCTTATTGTGCACTAAGTACAGGTTTACAGAGCAGATCCAGTTTTTTTCTCAACTGTTCACATACATTTTGCTTCATCCCATGAATTGCAATCACGGTAGCATCACTTATCCCACTTCCTCCCTCTGTTTCCTATTTCCAGTTCTCCTCCTTTGCTGACCCTTCTGCCCTTTGTTCCGGGTATGATCTGCCCTTTGGATCTCAAATGGTGGATGATTCTAAGGTGTGCGTACTTCCCTGGGGTTATTGTTCTCCTTATAGATCTGCCAGCTGTTCAGTTGAGTGTTGAACCGTGGGGAAAGTTCATTTACACACTTGAAGGGTGGCTAAAGACCATAGTCTCGGGGGTTTTACTAGTCTGTATCAGACTGTGACATCTGATCATGTTTTATGATTTTAAGTTTTGTTCCCTCTTCTTTTCCCACTCCATCTAGGACCTTCTAATGTGAGCCCTTTGAGAGCAAGTGGTAGTGTAGTCAGGCACCATCTAGTTCTTCTGATCTCAAGGTCATGGAGACAGATGGTCACATGACCCATTAGTAAAGTGGATTGTTTCCACGTGCCTTTGATTTCTATCACACCTCCTTTCTCTGGACAGGGAAAAACCAGAAGCTGAAGCTTAAATGGGTGCTCCTGATCTTTTAATGCCCCCGTCATCTACTCACCAACCAGGATGTGGAACATTATCACCGTGGACTGTGCTATGTCAATGGAGCCTGGTGTCCTCTGAAACTATGATCTTGAGTCCCCAGGTTCAGTGACTCATTGGACCACAAGCTAAGAAATTTTCATCGTGTTACCCACTGTACGTCCCCGCACACTCAGGGATATATTTGCAACAAATTTATGTGCAAATATCTTCCCTCAAACCTAGATATATTTATGGGTGTATTTCTGCACTCCTTTCCACACCAATTCAACCCGTGTGTCTATTCCATGCATCCATTTGTCAATCGCCATGATTTCAGGCTTGTGTATATAATAGCATTTACCTCTGTAACCTTTAACTCTTATACTCCCCTGAGTGTCTCCCTACCTCCCTTTTCTCAGAGTTTGACTTCTCCATCACCTAAATTAACACACGTCTACGACCCAGCCAGTGATTTATCTTTTTCCAATTGTCATGATCTAATTGATACATCATAGTTGATAACATCTGGAGTATTAAAAGCTTGCATACATCCACCTAAGATAATAGCTTTTGGTCTCTATACATATGAAAGTGAAGAAAGGAAATAAAAAGCTCAAAGAAGGATTAGTCCATGGGAATAACAGACAACATGTACTCTCCTAATCTGAGACCAGAGAACTACATGGTATCTGGCTATAACTACAGACCATTTTTACCAGGGACACAATTGGTGGCCCTAGATAGAATGGATGAAAATTAGATCAAAACTCAAGTTCTGGCAAGAAAAAAATTCAGACTTACTGGATTAATAAAGAAGATAGGAACCCCTTAAACCAGCATTCTGAACACTTCATCTTTGAACATGGAATTATTTCTGTAGTTCACCTTTCAGCCAAAGTATGGATAAGGTTATGCCAGGGTAAATAAAAGAGTACATCTACAAGGTCATAGAACCTTTTTTAAAACAAAAATGTCTAAATGTGAAGCAAATGTTCCTCCCTTCATCTAGACCTATATAGTAGTCTATCCCCACCCTCCAAAATCAAACTCAGAATTTTTTGTCAAAACTATGTTTTCCTTTTCTTTTTCTTTTTACAAAACAACCTCATCACCTTTAAAGTGTTCTCCACTACACTTAATACACTTGTCAAATCTGTGATTCCATTCTTGGAAACATTTTTCAGACTCATCTTTTTGCTGACAGCGCCTATCTCATTTCTTTCTTCATTGTCAAATTGCTGTCCTTTCATGTTCCTCAGCAGTTATGGAAACAAAAAAGAAGTTGCATGGAGAAAGGGCAGGTGAGTCATGTATGGGGGGGTGGGCAGGGCAGTGGCAAAGAAAGGCATGCTGTTTTTTTGCCAAAAGTTGGCACACTAAAATGGTTGCATAGATAGTTGCATCGTCATGGTGGTCAAACCACTCTCTCCCCCCACCCGCCATAAATTAGGCCAATTTTGTCACACACACACACACTAACTACTATGCTATCTTTTCAGAACCTCTAAATAGAGAGCTTGATGAATAGTCTGTCCTAGTGGAACGAGCTCCAAATGAACTACAAGTTGACATTTTCATCTGTGCAGGAAGATGAGACATCCAGAAAAAGATTTGTCATCAATTGACATTTCAGCTTTTCTGAAATGAAAAAACCACTTATATATTTGAGTTTTTCCCAGAGTGCTGTCCTTGTAAGCTGTGTTCAACAGCACAACAGTTTCTGTGGCATTTCCTTCCCCAAGTAGGAAACAAAATTTCACAGCCACACACTGTTCTCTTAAAAATGAGGTTTGAATGAGACTGCTTTTACACACACACACACACACACACACACACACACACATACACACACACAAATTCACTATAACCAGAAAGAATCTTCTCCGGCCAAGTCACTGAGTGCACTAACTCAGACCAAGTTCAATGCTTGCCTAGTGAGAAAATGTGAACTTTTTTTAAGGAGCACTGCCTCACATGTCTGGGGTAGAGTTTTCCATCTGTTTAACCCTTTCCTGAAGAATTCTACACTTTTTAATTTATACTGCAGCAATTTCGACACCCTTGAGGCACCCAAATCTTGTTCCTCTTCAATGTTCTTTCAGTTTGGGGAACAAAAGTAAGCCTGACAGGCAAGTTTAGGATTGTAGGATGGATGGGTAAGACTTCACAGTGAAATTCTCATAGGGCAGCTTCCATTACTTATAGAGTGATTGCCTAATTTGGTGGGGGAGGAGGTAGGGGGAGCAATATTGTACCATCCTGACCGTTTCCTCAACAGTGCAGTTCTCCATTTTCTTCATCAGAGGCCCAACGATGAAAGTCCTTAGAGAAACCCTACGAGGTTCCATCTTGTAGTTTCCCAGTGACAAGAGAAGTAAGCTCTTGACGGGAGTGGAATTCTCTCTCTTCAATGTCCTTCACAACCAGAGCTAGTTGTCTGCTTTGAATAAAGTCACCTTGTGCCAGAAGCAGAAAAATGACATCTCACATCTCTCCACAGAAGGAGTGAGAGAGAAATGACCAAAATTGGGGGGAGGGGGTGTTAGATGTACTGAGCCTCTCACCCCTGCCAGGCCCATGGGTGGCGCGCTGTTTACGGTTTCTTTGCAGATTGCTTTGTGAGGTTTGGGATGACAATCCAGGTTTGACAGCTGAGGAAACTTGGGCACAGAGAGGGAAAGTGAATTTCCCAAGTACATACAATTTTAGTAATGCACGAACTGGAAATGGAATAATAATTTTTAAGTGACTTAAATAAACATAAGGATAGTACATCAATACCACTAAGTGCTCTTAAGGAGCCCTGGAGGTGCTTTGGGTTGGGAATTAGGCTGTTGCCAACAAGGCAGGCAGTGCAAACCCCCTGGCCGCTCCATGGGAGAAAGAGGAGGCTGATTGAGTCCCCGGGAGTCCTATGTGGATCAGAATTGACTCTGTGGTGGGGGGTTTGGCTTGGGGTCGGTGGGTCCTCAGTTCAGAAGGTGATACTCTTTCGTGCTTCTGAATCAAACCATGGTATTCTCTGTTGCCTCCTATACATGGGAAAGCTGAACAATAAAAGAAGATAGAAGAGGAATCCACCCATTTGAATGGGGGTCCTGGCAAAGACTCCGGACTGGACCACGGGCTGCCAAGAGAACAAACATATCCATCTGGGAAGAAGTACAACCGAATGCTCCTCAGAGCCAGAATGGTGAGGTGTCCTTTCAAGTACTTGGGAGGAACCAGTTTCTAGAGCAGGACAGCCTGTTTGGGAAAAACGAAAGAGACAAGTAAGCAGACCAGCACTGTGGCTACAACAAGGGGCTCAGATTGTTCTGGGGGTGGGGGTGCAGAACCAGGGAGGGGTGTGTTCTGCGGGGCCCGGGGCAGCTGTGAGTCAGAACTGATTCCAGGACATCTCGCCACAGCAACAATTCCAGACCGTCCTCCCGCTTCCTATGACGATTCCATCTTGGAACACGCAGATAATTGGAGGATTTGAAGAAATGGCATCAACAGCTCAGGGCCACAGCCTGGACATGGAAGGATTAGAGTTTGAATCTTTGTCTGTCCAGCTCCATAAGCCACGCCCTGCCCCTGCTACAATATGTGTATGCGACCCTTCTCAGTTCACCAAAACACTGACCAGTGTGAGCGCACGCCACCGCTGGGAATGGAACTGCCCAGGCCCACACCCTTCAGCAGGTCGAAAGCCCTTCTTCTGAAAGGGTGGTTGGGCTCTTCCCTTGCTGCCACTAGAAGCCTTTCAAATAAGCAGACGAACCTCGCTGACAGACGATCATGATCACCTAGTGATTCTACAGCGGAAAGAAAAAGGTCGCACTAGAAAGTGAAGACTTGCAACCGCAGCTTCCTCCCCCAGACCAGCAGAAAGGCCTGGCGCTTGCCTGTGCTGGGAACATCGACCTGGGAGGATTGATGAGCCTCCCGCCGAGCTGCCTCCCCTTATCGATAACCAATGATGGTGCCTAAAGTTCAAACACTGCTGGGCAGCTTTCATGTGTGTAAACAGTATCGACGTGCATATATCAGGACCCCTCCATCTGTGGGATTCCACAGGACCCAGGCTGACCATGGGGGGAGATTAACTCCGGAAGCAGCTAATTATAATCAGAGCTGGGCTAGGAGTGTCAATAGTGGCCGATGGGTGTGAATACCTTTGGTTCTACACACTCCAGTACCCCAACCCAGGCTGTTCCCTGCCCCTGGGCAGCAATCTGGCCACCTTCCCCACAGGGTAAGGCTGCCCTTAGTTTATCTCTGACAGAGCCCTCAAATCCAGTGGCAGAAAGTCCAGTAGGCAGAAAGTCCCACTGAAGAAAACTGGGGTGTCTGTGGGAAAAATCAGGCAACTGAAACCTCCACTGTGACCCTGCCTATTTGGAGGCAGCCTCGATTTGTTTAATTAAAAGACACCAGCAACATCCTTAACAAGGAATGTGAGAACTAGCAGCACACCAGGCTGGACTCTCTGAGCACCCGTGTCCAGGAGAAAAGGCAGGTCAATAAGAGAGACACTCTCAACATTGTCTCTTTATGCACTGCCATCAAGCCCCCACCCCCACTCCTCATAGTGACCCTACTGGATGGGTGGAACTGCTCTGGTGTGTCCTGAAACCCAAACTCTTAATGGAAATAGAATACCTTGTTTTTCTCCTAGGAAAAACTGGTGGTTTCAAACTGCCAACCATGGGGGTTGCCACCCAATTTGTAACCACGACCCCATCAGGAGTCCTCATGAGTTGTTAATAGGAGGAAAGAGAGAAAATCTTGTAACGGGTTTATATTAGGATGGCTCCACATCAAAATGCCCAAAGGTCCCACCTCTCTCGGGGACTCCTTGAGGTAGGAGGGCACAGTGGTGGAAGCTGGAGAACCTTTGCCCAACTGGTAACTTGGGGGCATGTCATTAGAGCCATGACAATAAGGGGGCACCTATGGCTTTTATTGACACCCATGCTCCTCCTTTTCATCATCTTCAGTGTGACTTTGTTAACAGCCCATAAAAGCAATGGCCAGCATTCATTCCGCACTGACTGTATGCCAGGCACTGTCCTAGTCATGCTGCATGCAAGAGCTCATTTTATTGTCATGAAAGCCCCAGCAGAAGAAGCCGAGGCACAATCAGATTGTGCTGTTGCCATGGTGGCTGTGTTTTTCTGAGCATTCTTGGCAGTCAAGCCAACAAGGCAAGGCCTCTTCTGGAGGTAAAGAATCAAAGCCTGGGGTGGGATGGAGGGTTGGTGAGACATCTCTTCCCAGATCGAGGTGGACACCTCTTACCAGTGTGGAGAGCCTGCTATTGAAGGGTTGTCAATGACGGAGTCTGCAGAAGTTCTTGTCCAGGTCCAGCTCCCAAGGGCCTTCGGGGTGGACCCCAACCTTCAACCCTGTGCTTAGCGGCTCCGCGGGTTAACTGTGCCCCTCTGACACACATGGGTCTCCCCTAGCTCCATGTGACATCAACAGAAGCCAGAAACTGGGGCTTTTGAAGAGGTGGGATGGCAGCGGCTTGGCCAGGGTCACCACAGATCTTCTGTCTCTTACGGACAGCAGCCGGGAGTCTGAAGGTCTTGCCCTCATGTGGTCCCAGAAGCATTTTGATTGGACTTTACTGGATAGCTCATTGTCATGAAAAACAAGACCAAGTGCAGGAAAGTATATATATATATATATATATATATATATATATATATATATATATATGCCAGATTCTTTAACAATTCATGGGACGCCTGTTCTGATGACGAGAGTTTTCTTCCCCAGACTCTCCAAGACTACTGCCTTCCTCACTTGACCACGATGCCTTTCTGCTATATCGAGCAGCAAGAGAAGAGGAAGCCACATGTGTAACTGCAGCGAGGCTCTCTGGGAGCGACAGAGTTCGTCGGTGAGTGTGTGTGAGAGGGGTATCATGTTCCTGGTTTTAGCTTCGCTCCAGGACTGGAATGCTTTGCTCATGGGTTTTGGTTTTGGTTTTTTTTTTTTTTCCTCAAGATTAATCATAAGTAACAACAAGCTACTCTCCTTTGGGGTATTTCATTTGCATCATCTTCTCTCCCGGGGGGCTGGAGGAAGAAAAAAATATCCGCTGCACAGCTTTGGAAATTAGCTCCTTGTCACTCACGTACTTGGAATGAGAGTTGGATCACATGTCCCTCTCTCCGAGCCTGGGACGGACAGGCTCCCCAGCCAGCGGCAGACCTACGGCTGGGAGGGCCGAGAACAGTGGGGAAAGCCAGCATGGGCAGCTCCACTGTAACCGGAGCCCTGGCTTCAGAGGACCGTCATTTATCTGCAGGTCCCCAGGCCCTTTCAGACCAGGCACTGAGCCCCCACATGTACTCAAGGATCAGAAGTCAATCACCAGACCCTCTTCTCCATGGAGATGCAAGTTACAGAGGAAACCTTATAGGGGATACTTGGGGTCCCCAATTGTCAGGTGGGATGGCTGTCTAGAAATGGACCTGGCTGGAAGACTGCCCCTCTGAAGGGCAACCTGTTGTCCAATTTCATAGTCTTCTGGCCTAACGAATGGAGTCGGTGTCTGTGGAGCCGGAGCTGGGGGGTGAGACGCCTGGCTATTGTTCTCTAGGCATGAAGTCTGTGTTGTCAGAAGGTGGACTGCAGCATGCAGTTCAGAAAGGGGGGCACCTGAACCCCAGACGACTCAGCTGCTGCTCCAAACTCAGAGTGGCGGGTCAACTGGAAGGTGGCTAGAAGGTGTGCCCCATGGGGAAGATCCTCATTGTGAGATCAGATCAAGGTTGTCCCACTCTCCATGGCAGGCCAAGGGCAGCACCATGCATTGCAAACCACACCATCCAACCACACATTCTGGCTTGCAGGATAAGGGGTGGGTGGGGACTGGCACAGAAATGAGCTGTTGGCAGGATCCCAGAGAGATGGTGCCAGCCCAAACTGGGTTCTGTGAGTCCCTTACCAGGGTGTTGATGGAACTCTTAAGTGATGTGACTAGTGTTTGAAGCAATGTACTGGAATTTGACTGATAAAGTAGGTTGATCAAGAAGTGATCTATTCAGATGTGTGGCCAGAGGATTTCTACCTCACAAAAATCATCCATTCAAGAGCATGAAACACTGTGATGGGAACAAGAATACTTTGCTCCTTGTTGTGATACCTCCATGATTTCTCAAGGTCAACTTGACTGGGTCCTGATCAAAGGTTGACCTTTTATCAACCCCCAATCCACCAGAGATTCCTTTCTCGGGAAGATCCAATAGCCCCTCGTTGTCAAAAACAAACAAACAAACAAACAAACAAACAAACAAACAAGCCAAACATGCAATGCTAGCCTACTAATTAAGAACAAGGCCTCTAGACATCAAAGAACAAAAATCAAAATCAATGGACCAATTGACTCCCGATATCACTGAAGACAAATGGATACAGAGGCAGAGTAGAAGAAACGATGGTGCCCAGCTACCAAATGATTGAATGTCTGGACTCTCAAAGACTTGAAGATAATCAAGTTGCCATTCATCACAGAAGTAGCAAAGCCCACATGGAAGAAGTACACCAGCATGTGTGATCAAGAGGGGTCGAAGGGAGCAGGTATCGAGCAACAAAAAACAAGACTCACATCAGTACGAATGAGGGGGAGAGCAGGGTGGGGACCTAAGGCCCACTGGTGGGTCATTGGTCACCCCTTTACAGGGGAGTCATGTGGAGCAGACAGACCAGTCAAGGGGCATCCGGGCAGTGATGATGCGTGCAAGTTTCCTCTAGTTCCTGAAACCTTCCTCCCCCACCAACCATCATAGTCCCAACTCTACCTTACAAATCCAGATGGCCTGGAAAAGGTACACTGGTGGAGAGGGGGGCTGGAAATATGGATGGAGGATGGATGAGCCCCTTCGGCCCAGTGGTTAGATTGGAGCTGCTGGAAGGGTAGAGAGAAGCAAACAATTGCAAGGATATACACAGAAGCTCCTATTTGAAGGATGGGCATCAAAGGAGTGGGTTGGGGGAGAGGTCGGGCAAGTGTAAGATATGACAGAACAATAATAATTTATTGAGGGATGGTGAGAAGGAGAGAGCAGGGGAAGAGGGAAAGGGATGGAAAAGTCAATACTAGGAGCTCAAGGGAAAAGGCGGACGATTGGAGAACGATAATAGCAGTGGACAGGTGAAGGTGCCTGGCACAGTATGTTTACTTATGTATTGTGAAAAATCCTGTATGAGCCCCCAATAAAATGATTTAATTAAAAAAAAAACAAGAACAGGGCCTCACACAATCTCTTCCCAGCCCTACAAACATCAGGTCAGCCATGACTGGAGGCTTCTCACTCCTCAAACAATGACCTTGAGAGGTGTCACACTCTGCTGGAATGCCTCTTTCTCACTCCCCACTCTCCCCACCCCAAGTAAACCACTGCCATTGTGTCTATTTTGATTCAGTGACATTATAAATTACAATAGAACTGTCCCTTGGAGTTTTCGAGATTATAAATCTTTGTGGGGTAGATGTTCTCATCATTGTCCTATGAAGCAACTGGCAGTGTCACACTTCTGACTTGGCAGTCTAATTCATAGCCAATGACTCCACCATGGTTTCTTCCTTATACTTGTGCTTTCTATTTAGCTAATTTCTTCTCATCCTGACCCAAGGGCTGTCCCATTTGCTAATATCTCCATGATATTTGAAAAAGTTGAGCTATTAATGGGCAAAAACTGAAAGGAACCTTATAAATTATTTAACTCAATCCCTTCATTACATATGGCAAGAAATCTAAGTCTGGTTGGAGATGGTCAGGGCTGGACTTAGGACCACACTGACAGACAGAAGCAAAACTTGGCTTCACAACCCTTGGCTGTGACCTCAGAGCTATTTGCGTTGTACTGCCCTGTGCCCCATGACTCAATGTAAAGAAAAGAAAACTCCTCATCACTGGAAAAATAAAGATTATGATACCTGGAGAAAAGGTTCAAGTTGTCAAGGATTTCAGGTTTGTTTTTTTTTTGGGGGGGGGGCGGATTTGCAAACAATGCTTGTGTTAGTCTGGGTAGACTAAAGAAACAAATTCATAGACATTCATATGTGTATAAAAAAAAAGCTTTATATAAAAGAGTATTTGAATATTGAGAAAACATCCCAGGCCAGTCCAGATCAATCCGCAAGTCCAATACTAGCCCGTATGTCCAATCCCAGTCTGAAAGTTCTTATTTAGACTCACACAACACATGCAATGAGGCTGAATGCAGGATCACAGGTCTGTGGAGGGGGAGTCTTGGCGATTCAGTGGCAGTGGAAGCATCGGTGCTGGAAGGGCTCTTCCATATGTCTCCTCCAGCTCCAGGGCTCTAACTCCTTGTGTCTTGTCAACAATGTCCCACTGGAAGGTAGGGAATGTCTCACTTCCAGCAAGCTATTTCTCTTCTTAGGGACTCCAAACAAGATGATCGAGCTGTGACCTGATTGACAGGCTAAACTCTATCCCTTCACTCTTAAGTCTCAAGTTGACAACTGTTGACGGAACTACCACATCTTAGTAGCCGAGAAACTGGTGCTTGCTGTCCTTCCAGAAGAGCTTCAGAAGAAAGATCCAGAGAGATCCTTCTAAAAGAGCATACCACAGTTCTGCTCCTATACCCAGGGGATCTCCAGGAATCAATTGGACTGTAACTGCTTTAGGTTATTGGTTTAGTTTTCATTTATCCATAAAGCTGCTTGGTGAATGATTCCTTCAACCTCACCAGCCCCCAACACCCCATAACCACCACCATCCCACCTTCCCAGGAACAAGAGGCCTAAATCTATTGTTTCTGGGGTGGGAAGTACATCACTGCTCATGTCAGCTGCAATGAAAGGTGACCAAGGACACGCCTGCTCCCACAGGTATTGTCCAATGCCTTTCTCAACACTCTGCCTGCACAGGGCCTCTGCTTTCCTGAGTCCCTGGAAGGGAGAGAGAAGAGTCATCATGAGAGCAGCAAGATGGAGCCCTTAGACACAGTAGCCTAGACAGTTGGGAGAATAGGATAGAGGTTGCTCTGTCTTACTGGGCCCGGAGGTCTGCTCACCCCTTTCTCTGCCCACTTGTCACCCCAATCTCTACAGGACCAAACACAAGTCTGCATGACAGGGAAGTAAGGAGGACAGTACGGCGAACACCATTCTGTGGCCAAAGAAAGTGAGGCTCAAAGATGTCAAGAGACGACGTGCTGGGCTGCTAGCCATCAATTCAGCAGTTGGAATCCCCCCCTCCCCACCCACTCACACACACACACTGCTCCTTGGGGGAAAGATGGAGATTTCTACACCTGTGAAGAGTTACAGACTTGGAAGAGTTACACCCACAGTGGCAGTTCTACTCTACCCGACACGGTGGCTACGAGTCAGGATGGACTCATTTGGTTTGGGGATCTTCGTTCCAGAGTGCTCAGCAAGGAGACCTTCGTGAACGCTCCTATAGCTTCTCTTCCAGGTACTGCTCCATTTCACAGAGAAGGACACCGAGGCTCAGGAAGGTGAAGCAGTTTGCTCACCAGGCCACAAGGGGCTCGTCTTGGAGGAGCCCCGGGAGTTGGGCCTCCGAAGAGGCACACTCTTGTTTTCACATTTCAGTGTCTCTGGATCCTGGGATGAGTCTTTTCACTGATGGTCGCTAATAGCATCTTACTTCAACTGCCAGCCTCCCCCCACGTCGCCCCCACTGACAGCATGCAAACCGAAGGCCTCTTGCTTTGGGATTGATGAAATAGGACGCATGCTTTCTTTTCAGCCGGCCTGCCTGCCTCAATTTTGAGATGTTTGAAAGCTCCCCACCTCCTGGAAGGAGGAGAAGCAAGATGTGGCGTCGTCTCTTAAGCATCCTCTAGCCCTCTCTGCGATGAGGCAGAAGGGGTTGTGGATGGCAAGGGGCTGCAGGTTATGGCTGTTTTCCTGTCCTCTAGGAGAGGGGGCACCCGGGAGAGTCGTCGAAGGCCACAGCACAGGGGTGTCCGAGTCCTGGCCGGAGATCCCACCCTGTGGCGCTCATCTTTGCTCCCCGCTGTCCAGAGAAAACCCATTCTCTGTTGTGCAGCATTGGAGCCCGGAAACGGAGAGCATTGCAGGGGCCAACAGCAGAAGACACGTCGAAGGCCCCCTTAGTTACTGAACAAGACACGGATCTGTGTCCGTTTCTGGGGGGTAACTACTACCACATGTGCCTAAAGCTCCCCCATCATTTAGTCGGTGCTGACATGAATCCCCCTGGAAGAGCGAGCATTTGGTTAGGTAAACGTTTCCCCTCCCCCTCCCCCTTCTGCCTCCCCCGCTCCCCATCAATATCTTGCAGATGTTGGAACAATACGGGGACTGACTCCGTTCCCACACTGGAATGCCGGCCTGGGGAAGAATGCAGAGCCCTGCCTGCCTTCGACCCTCAGCCGCGATGGATGGGCCTCCAGCCTTCTCCTGCTTGTGTATCCAGCCCTGGGCTGCTCACTGCCAAGTATTAAGTGCTTGTTCCACAAACCTGGTGTAGATTATCACTTCGCTGTATAGATGTACCTAATAGTATTAAACAGTTGGCTCCTGACCAGTAACAGATGTGCTACATATAATGCAATAATAATGAGATTGAAACCACCATGTAATACCGAGGGAAGAGTGGGGAGCGACTTGTATTTCTCCGGTTTGGGAGCCAGCTCAGAGAAAAAGAGACTTGAAGGGGGTGGGTCTTGGGGGTGGGGGGCAGCTTGTGTTTGCATGGAGTGAGCTAGGGCTGCCTGTGTGCTTCACATGCTTCAAGGGGTGTCTTTCCCCAGCCCCACGCTGCCCACCGTGCACGGAGAGAGGCAAGCACAGTGGCAGGGGGAGAAGGGGTGCTAGAGGCGGCCTGATCCCCCTCCATTCTCTCACTCCCAAGCCTGGCCTGCTTTGGAAGGCTCTCCTGAGATTGTGGCCCTGTGTGGTGTGCCAGTCGATGAGCTGGGCCGCTAGTTGAGAGATGGGCAACTTGAGTCTGCCTGGAGGAACCTTGAAAGCAAGACCTGGTGCCCTGTTTCTGAAAAAAATAGCCACAGAAACCCCAGACCATCTGAGTGCGGGAGCACCAGGCCTCATCCCGGGGAGACTGGATGGCAGGAGGGGGAGGATCAGGGGACAGAAAAGTTCTTCTCTTCCACGCCTGGGGTCATGAAGCATTGGGATCAACTCAACAGGCCAATGGGTCTGAGGCTGTCGCTGTTCCAGAGATTACAAGCCATCTCTTCTAGGGGTGGTCTGCAAAACCCATGCTCTGGAGGACAGTACACAGGGAGTGGGCAGGTGAAAGTGTGGAGGTGGATCCCTAGGCAGCCAGGCATGTCTTTGCTCTGCACTGGTGGTTGAGTAATTCCAGGTCTTTCCTGACATGTAGGAGGAGTTGGTCTCTGGGGCCTTGTGCTCTCCTTAAGCCATCTCTTCTGGTTCCCGGGTTTGCTCACCAATGAGGCCCACTAAGGGCAGGGCAGCCTGGAGAGCAGAGGGTAGGCTCAGCCCCATGGGTGGAACTCTTACTACACAGCAGAGCTGTGTGTGAGTCCAGAATTTGATGACCTCATGGGTGACATTGGGTCTGCAAACTACAAGTTCAGCAGTTCAAGTCCACCGGTGACTCCATGGGAGAAAGATGAGGCTACTCCTGTAAAGATTTACAGTCTCAGAAACTCTAGAGACATTCTAATGTCATCCTAGAGGGGCACCATAAGTCATCATTAACTCCATGGAGGTTGACTTAGCCTACTTCCTCTCTTCCTGACAGTTCTTTTCCAGTATCCATGGCTATATAACAGCTAGACGTTGCCGAGTAACAAACAAACCTCAAAATTTGATGTTTAGCTTATTTTTTTTCCTCACAAGTCTGTGAGTCAGGTCTATGGATTTAAAGAGGCCTTGACTGGCCTTGTGCATGTGTCTTTGATCAGCTGGCAGGTTGACAGGGGACTGGCAAGTCTAGGATGGTCTTGGCTCCTCGTTGCTCTCCTCTCCTCCAATAGGCTATCCCTGGCATGCTCTGAGGGCAGTGTCAGCAATGTGAGCCAGAGCAAGCCTAGTGCACTAGAGAGAGAGAGCAGAATCAGGGGTGCACTTTTCGAGTAACTATTTGTATCACAGTTTCTAACATCTCATTGGTCAAGCAAATCTCCTAGCCACGCCAGAGGCAGTGTAAGAAGGGGCATCAATGTGACAGAGCACAGTGCATGGGCAAGGCCATTGATCCACCTCTAACGATGTCTTTGGAGTTTCCAAGGGTCTTCAATTTCCTGTGAAAGGCCAATGGCATGCCCTAGAGACCTACATTCTCATTCAGCCCACCCAAAGTCATGCTCCGTGATCAAGAAGCAACCAGACTGGTTTCTGGAGGCTTCTGTCTGGACTTCCATCTTCTGTCTTTGCTGGCATGAACACCATAACCTCACCTGTTTCTCCATATTCCCACATGAGCCTCACGATAAAGCCTCTTCTCATTCTCACTTCTCCTCCCCACTCAGACACTGGCTCCTAAGCCTGAGTGTCTGAGCATGGTGCCGGAGAGAGTGGGTCGCAGGAAATGAAGGCTCAAGGCTCTTCATTGAGATGGGCTTAAAGAAGGCAGGGGAAGTTTATGACTGGGTGGGTTGGTCCCAGAGGTACACCTGAGGCCAAGAGGAGGTTGACGTACTAGACCTGACCAACTGGAAAGAACCAAGGGTGCCGAGGCAGGCAATTCTAGCAGTAGCAAGAGCAGCAGAAGAGGAAAGCGGAAGAGCCACCACCTGGCGCCTAGTCCTGGCTTGATGAATATTCATGGACTGCCTAAAAAGAAAACAATCTGAAGAAACCAACAGAACTTCCACCAAAGCTTTAGGAACAAAAAGGAGCCACTTATTTGTAAGAGTGGAGCCAAACCAAACGCTCCACAATAGCAGTTTGATTAAATCATGTATAGCATATCTATATAAGGGAATACGAGGCAGTTATTTACAAGTGAAGTTTTACATCAAGTTGTTAGGGCTGTGGGGGCGGGTCCCCATGTAATTTGAAGTGAACAATCAGGTCAACGCTACCTGAAACCGGATTCCAAGAAGGCGTCACCCGATGCGGTTTTCACAGCGTTTTATGGGAGATTTTTGCCTCTTTACACTTTCTACATTTTCCAGGCTTGGGGTGTGAGCACAGATTTCCTTATGACCATAAAACAGTGAGAGTTCAAAAAAGAACATGGAGCCAGGGGCCACGGCACAGGGGGCCAAGATAGTAATTATTTGCTGTTAAAACTAAACTAAAAACCAAACAAAAAACCCATTGTCATCAACTCGATTCCAAATTCTTAGCAACCCTGTGGGCAGAGTAGAATGGTCCCCTCAGGTCTGCAAGGCTGCGAGCTGTGTGGAAGCAGACTTTCACTCAAACTGGTGGCTTTGAACATCCAGCCTTCTGGTGAGCAGCTACGTCCTTTAACCACTGCACTACCAGAGTGCCTTTGAGTTATATCCAGCGCATGGTCACATAAAATCTTGTGCTTTTCATTCCCATTGGTAGTAGTTACCACATGTTACTTACATGGAGTTGTGGGTCTCTCCTCTTTACCCTCCAACAGAACACAGACTCTAGATGGGCAGAGCTTTTGCCTGTTGTTATGGATTAAAGGGTGTCCCCTCAAAATATGTGTTAGAATCCTAACTCCAGTTCCTGTGTGGGCAATCCTACTTAGAAAAGAAATTTTCATTGTTATTTTAAGGAGATCATACCCAAGTAAGTAGGGTGGCTTCTAAACATAATCACTTCTGGTACACACACACACACACACACACACACACATCCTGGGGATCATCTTCAAGCCAAGAAAACAAAGTATGGCCTAGGTTACCTTTACAAGAAAGGTCTCAATCTGACCAAGACCTCATGTGTACTGTTAGCTTCGAGAACTCTGAGCAAACAAATGTCTGTTCTTTATAGCCACCTGTTAGTGATATTAATCTCACAGCAACATGAGGAAATAAATAAGAACACTGTCTTGTTCACGGATGAATTCTCTGTTCTTCCTATCAACATATCTGCTTCTGGATGAATGGAACTTTCTCTCCACTTCCAACTAACAGTGGTTGATCCTCAAGGCAAACTGATCATCCATTCTAGGCCAATCAGCGTCCCTACCCTAGGATTTGAAAAATGGAATGTTCCAGGATATCCTACTTGGCCTCTGGAAACTGTGACAGTGGGACAGCTGCAGGATCCAGGAGAGTCTATTTCTACATGGAGAGAGGAGGACCCAGGGACAGGAGCACCAGCTAGCAGTGACACAGGAGGAAGGCAGAGAGAATGGGTGTGAACCCAGCTGTCCCCAGCTTGCCTTCCACCCTTGTAATCTGATCCCTCACTGCGGTCTTCATGCCCCACTTGGGGAAACTAAGCAGGGGAGAGTGAAGAGACCTGTACAGGGTCATGCATGAAGCTAATGGCAGGGCCCACCCGTGAGTAGTCTCTGAAGACCACATGCCCGCCTGTGCTCATATGGAGGACCAGGGCTAGCTGAAGGTTGAGACGGGTGCAGAGGGGGGGGAAACGGTCTGTGCATTTGGTAGCACTTAACACATGCCCACGGCTGAGCCAGTCATGCCAAGCCCAGGCCGAGCTCCCAGCCTGCCGCCTGGCTGCCTCAGCAGCAACCCGGTCACTGCCTCATTAACTGGATCCACCTGTGGGCACTTTATTTCATTATCTCAATTGGAACCGAGTCAAGATGCTGGAGCTAATGTCCTTCCGATTTCGAAGAGCTAATTATCACCTGTAGCTTGGCCTCGGGCACATATGGAAAGGGTCGTGGGCACACCATAAGTGTGTTGGCTGAGACAGGAACATTCCCCCTCGTTTGTGTGGAGAAGGGGAGCTGAACATAACAGAAGGTTAGGAAGCATCTGGACCAGTCCCCGCCACCCACCTCTAGAGATGAGAGTGTCATGTTCCAGTCAGTCTCTTTCACTGCCACACTGGGTATAGGGGCCACCCAAGACCCTGGGGCCAGAGAGCAAGCCTTCCACAGCTATCATGGAGCATGCTCTCAACACCTGATACTCAGTGCTTCTGTACCTGAGACTGGGTGAGCATGGAGAGGTTCAGGAACTTGTCCGGAGTTATGCTGGGAGAAGACTGAGCTCAGAATTCCAAGGAAATCTCATTGGCTCCGTGACCCAAGTCTTTCCCGAGCCCCACCTGCAACATGATGGGTAACAGCAGATGAATGTCTGCTGTGTGCCCTGAGCTGTGACCTGTTGTTTTCGTTGTAGGAATAAAAAGGTGAATAAGACACAACTCTGAACTTCCAGAGGCTCACAGATAGTCTTTGTTGGATTACAATGCCATGGGGTTGCCTCCACCATTGACAACATTCTAGAAAACAGAATGAAAGTGGCCCAGTCCTAAGCCATATCAGCACCCTCAAGATGTTTGAGATCTTGTTGAGGCCACTGTGTCAATCCATGTCATTGAGGGTTTCTTTCATGTTTGCTGACTCTCTACTGTACCAAGAAACCCTGATGGCATAGCAGTTATGGGCTGGGCTGCTAACCCCTAGGTCAGCAATTCAAAACCAGCAGCCACTCCAAGGGAGAAAGAGGAAACTTGCTGTGAGTCAGAATTGGTGGGATGGCAGTGAATTGGTTTGGGTACCAACCATGATGTCTTTTTTCCAGAGATTAGTCTTTCCTAGTGACTTAATGAATGACACGGTGGCTGTGACATTGGACTCAACCATAACAATGAGTGAGAATAGTACAGGAGTAGACAGTGTTTCGTCATCGAGGGGATCACCATGAGTTGGAAACAATTTGATGGGGTCTAACAACAAGAATAATGAGATGCCCAAGGTAAGTAAGACCACATCGCATCCTCCTGGTGTCTAATGAGCTCCTGGCTGTATCTCGTCTAAGACGGATTTGTTTGTTCTTTTGATGGGCTGTGGTAGATTCACTATCCTTTGCCAATCCCACAGTTAGACTACCTCTTC
Source organism: Nesogale talazaci (assembly GCA_004026705.1). Classification (NCBI taxonomy): domain Eukaryota; kingdom Metazoa; phylum Chordata; class Mammalia; order Afrosoricida; family Tenrecidae; genus Nesogale; species Nesogale talazaci. The sequence continues at coordinate 11,421 of PVJH01002623.1, read as the reverse complement.
CATCTTCTGTTTTCATTGTCCTGATTTTTTTTCTTCTTGCATGCATGTGAGCCAACAAAAATCCATGGCTTGGATCACACACACCTTAGTCATCAAAGAAACATCAAGCCATTAAGTGATACTCTACTGATGCTGTGACAGGAGGTTGCTGTGAATGCCATGGGTCCTCGTGGTGCCATGCTTATGCATTGGGTTGTAATCGAAAGGTCAACAGTTCAGAACCACCAGCATCTCCGAGGGAGAAGGACGGAGATTTCCGCTTCTGTAAAGATTTACAGCCTTGGGAACTCCCAGGGACAGTTCTACCCTGTCCTCTAGAGGCACCATGAGTCAGTATCAACTAGATGGCAATGGGTATGAATGTCCAAACAAAAGGTGTGAGTTTGATTCCCAAGAACTTATATGCAGATCGAAAGACAGGGAATATCCCTTAAATGGCCATTTCATTACATTCACCTCTTCTTTCTCTCTCAGTGCCTCTGCCCCACCCCTGGATTTACCTCCCTCATCATTCCCTATTTGCTACCTCCACCCCACTGTTCCTTGTCCCCCAGCCAAGGATGCACAATGTTGGAGTTTTTTTTTTTTGTAGTATATTATTCATTTCTTGGCAGGGAATGCTGTGCTCACAGAATTAACATTTGGGTTTTATTTACTGACTTACAAAGTGCCAGAATTGCATGGGGGATTCAGTTGCACAAACTCTCTTGATGGGAAATCAATGACAAATTGAGAAAGGGGTGGGGGGGCTTGAGGATCAAACAGCAAACCCTTCACAATGCTTGTTTGAAACCCCAGTCCTCGGTGATTTATGGTGGTCCCCAAAGTGCTGAGAGGGAAGGATGGGGACTCTCTCCTGAGCTCCCACACTGACCACTGAACCGAACAGTTAGTCCCCTTCCTAGTCTTACATGAGATTAGTCACAGGATATTTCATTTTAAATCCAACAGAATGTTTTCCTAAATCACACAAGACTCTCAATGTTTATGGCTGTTTTGCTGGAATTCTCTTTGGCTCTGGGAGGAATTTGAAAATTAAATACATTTCCTTTTGGTGACCTGGGGCCGAGCTGGAGGGAGATGAGGCCTGAAGCCTGGGCCAGCAGTAACTTTTCAGGTCTGTTCCAAGAAGTCTCTCCCACTGGTCAACCTTCCCAAACACCTGCAGCCCACCACTGTGGCCAGGCCAAGCACCTCCTCCTCACAGGCCCTCATACCCTTAATTGGCCTGCTGGTGTACCATGGGAAATTGGAGATGCAAAACAAATGTTCTGCAAAATTAAATAAGGTGGAGCTTGTCTGAATCACTCAACAGAGAAGTGGATGACTCATATGGATTCTCTTTTCTGATCTTAACTTTCTGCTGAATAGAACATTGTTACCCAAGGAACTGTGGCCAAGGGTTGCAGAATTGGTCAGCTATGGTAGATATTTTGTCCCACTTGTCTTTGGCACAGTTGAAGAAACAAAAGAAGGAACCGCAATAAAATGATGAAGAAACAAGATTAGAGAGAGAGCAAGATGAGATGGTGACAAGAAAAACCATGGTTACCTGCTTAATCCTCGACACAGATGTAAACCTTAAGATGGGGTAGGTTTTGTTGTTGTTGCTGCAATTCTTGTCTCCCATCACCGCTTTCTGTTTACTTAATTCTCATTCATTGATAGCCTACCTGCTCTCATTCTCAGGTTGGATCTGTGGGTCAAAGAACCACCTCAAAATGAGAAGCAAAGACAGACAGTGGCTCAGACGGTGTAGCCAAACCACTTGGATTTGAATCTAGGGTGAGCCACTTAGTAACTATGTGTCTTTGGACAAGTTCCTTTTGTCCCTGTTTCTCAGTCTCCTCCCTGAAATGTAGTCCCTGGTGGGGCCTAGTGTTGAGGGGGAGAATTAGATGAAGTAGATAAACTGCCCAGACAGACCTCTGGTGGGTAAAAAGCTCTGGAAGTTCGCTTGTCTTTAAACCTGGCTTCCTCCAAAAGGGTGATTCTGTTTTATGACTTGCGTCCCTATGTTTTAAAGACTTCATTCAAACCAGCCCAAACACTAAAATAAGTATGAAGTCCGAAATGCTGAAAAGTTTGAGTCCATGGGGTTCTAAATTGGTCTGGTACCGTGAGTGGATCACCAAGAGTCCATATCCTTGTCCTCTCTCCACACTGGTGTCCACAGGATTATGTCACTCTCAGGCAGACTTTCCTCATGATGGTAACACAGCTCACAGAGGTCACCAAGATGGAGACTTTCTTGCATCGTGTCCTTCAAGAGACAGTGGCATCATGTGAGACTCACTCTGGAAACCCCCCAGGCGGAAGGGCAGACTTCCTCAAGGCTTCCAGTAACCTTCTCACATTGCACTGTCTTCAGCAGTGGCACAAGCTGATTCCTCAGAGGCACGGAGGATGGGTTTACCTGTAGTCAAGTCACAAAACAACATCGCTATCACTCACTCGGAGAGAAACAGGGTAGATGCCATGCCACGTGAGGGGGCACTGAATGTTCAGGGTTGTAGGAGACATTTCTGGGAGACATGTCCATGGTGTCAGTTGGTTTGGTGGCATCTTTTACATGGTGGAATTGTTGAGCAGGAGGTTAGAAAGTCAAGACCCTCCAAGCTATGCGATGGTGACCATTACATAGTCAGTGAGCCCATGCTGTGTCTGCACTGCAGCAGCTCTGCCTGGCACAGCAGTGTGGAGGAGACAGCTTTTTACTTATTGCTCTGCCTTCTGTTTTTTTTAATTTTCAAATTTTATTTTAATGGCTTTATTGACATATAATTCATCTACCATCAAACAGTTTAAGTATATTAAAATAATGTGCAGTCATCACCACAACCAGTTTTCAAACATTTCCTTTCCTTTTTTCAAGGTGTTAGTACATTTACTATTGCACTAGGTGATAGTCATAACAGCTTAAAAAAATCTGTTTGATGTGGATAAGGGACCATCTAGTCCTCAAGGTCTAATGAATGAGAAGTAAGAACATTTTCTTTATTGTTGTACCCACTGTTATTAATTTCCCATTGCTCCCCAACCTCTTCTGCCATAACCCCAAAACAGTTATTCATCTAGTTTTCTGTAGATTTGCCCAGCCTAGATGTCATAGGAAGAAAATTAGACAAAACAGCAATGACAACAAAATAAAACACAGAAAAAAAAAACCCAATCCAAGAGAAAGCATACGATAATAGAAACTAGAACAAATTAATAATGGGTCAAAGGGGAAAACAAATGACAATGTGTCCCATTTTAACCTGGCTCGATCTGTAGTAATCCACTGGCCAATGCACTCTGTGCCATACTAGTTTGATGCTCTCCCTTTATCCTGATGATGGCCAACATGAACAGGGACGGCGTCTGTCTAATTCACCACTATCTTCCAGCCTGCCTGATCTGTAGTATTCAATACTCATCAAATGCATGAAAATCCCCACCTCCAAAAACACACTCTGGGTTCAATCCATCTTAGTGACTTTTATTCCTATGACCCTGGGTTCCTCCTACTTTGCAAGTCCTCTCTCTTTCCCTCAGCTCCTCTCCATTCTCTCAACCTTCCCACCCACTGCTATTGAGTCACTTTAGATGCACAGTATCCCTAGATAGAGTTTTCAAGACTGTAAATCTTCATGGCAGTTGACAGACTCATTTACCTTCTGTGCAGTAAAGGGTGGGCTTCAACTACCAACCTTGTGGTGAACAGAATGCTTACCCTACAACTCCACCAGGATTCCTGCTCCCACTTCCTCTGGGAATAACCCCCATAGCCGTTCAGTTGATTTTGACTGCTCCCCATAGGATTTCCAAAGCAATTCACCATGGAGGAAATGATGGGTTTGAGTCACTAACCTTTTGGCTAGTAGTGGAGTGCTCTAACCATTGACCTACCAGCGTCCCTCTTGGGAATAACCATAGCTTTCTTTGTTCATTGGGTACTTAATCTATGGTCTATCCCATGGAAAACACTTCATAAAAGAACTTCATTTAATGCTCATAGATTCCTCTAAGGTAATTGTCTATAAAACAAACAGACACACTCAAAAACTAGTTCACTGCCATGAAGTCAATGCTGACTCATAGCCACCTGTAGGAGAGGGTAGGTTTGTCCCCTGTGCATTTCTGAGACTGTTTGTTGGAGTTGAAAGCTCTCTCTTTCTCCTGAGAAGTGGCTGTTGGTTTTGAACTGCTAACCTTGGTGGTGAAGAAAATACCTTACTACACACACAGAATAAAGACCTGAGCACGAACTGAGTTGTGCCAAGTGTCTACTGCTCCCTGCATGCCTCCTCAGCCTCCCAAGACTGGTTTCTTGGTCTCAGCTGTGGTGTTGAATGTCCATATGTAAATCTCTCTTCCCTAGTAAGATGGCACGCCCCAGGACCCAGGACTGTGCCTTACATGGCTTGGCCCCGGCACTCACCAGAGCAGAGACCCCTGTGTTGAGTAGATGTCATTCGAGTTGAATTGGTTCCAGGTCTGGACCTCTGAATGGCCCAACTGAATCAATGTGTGGAGCCCACTGAGGCTCCCTCTGACCCATCCTGTGTGTTCTGTATCTTGGCCCAAAGCTCTAGAGCAAAGTTCAATTTTCCTCTGAATAAAACATAAAATCAGACCTTGGGTCCCAGGCTGACTGGTTGGGCCTGGTTCTCTTCAACACCAGCAGGCTCAGTTACCCTGACCCCTCAGCCCTCCTAGAGGCCTCTCTGTTCTATGCCTTACCACGTCCATCGCTGCATTTGTCTATGTGCAAATAGCCCCTCCAGGTTGGGGAGACGCACCTAGCCTATTAGATAGCATCAGACAATGACCTCTTCCTCCTCCAATTAAAAACAACAATAACAACAACAAAAACCATCCAAACTCTTGACTTGTGGCAGGAGGCCCAAGGATGGAACCACTTGCAGCTGCTTGTGAGGCACAGCATTCTCAGGCCATGCTCTAAGAGCTTTCGGCTGGGCCACACAGTCACACGCAGTGTGCTCACCACAGTCACTGGTCAGTTGCTCTCAGAGCTCAGTCAAATTTAGGGCAAGTGTGTGGCCACTGGTCTCCCGAGCCAGCTGTTGGAAAAGCTGGCAGAACAGTAGGCTGGTCTGTTCTCCTGGAGACCAAGAGCAGTTGTGGACATCTGGAGACCGTGGACTTGGATTCCCAGGGCTGGGTCATTAGCCACAGTCAAAGCTGGAAAGAGCAGGAGATCGAGAAGGCAGGCAGAAAGGAGACTCCCATATGATCTGTCCCAGAGACTTCGGAACTCCCCCGAAGCTGAGTCCTCAGTCGGGACAGTGAGTTCAGTCCATTGAGATGGGGAAGCTTTGTCTGGTAGGTCTCTGAGCTACTTCCTGCCGACTCCTCTGCTTGTTATTATTCACTCTGATTCCACCCTTCGCCGTGTCCTCAGAGTCCTAGGTGGGTCATGAGAGTAGAGGAACGGCATTTCATTCTCTTCTTGTCCCAGGTTCATTCCTGTCACCACCCATTTTTCTCCTCTCTATCCTTGGTATCTCTGGTCCTCGGGTGAATAAAGCAATGGAAACAATGGAACAAGAATATCCGAAGTAGGGCAGTGAAACACCCATATGCAGTCTTTGTACAAAATGAAAAGGCAATTCAGTTTTAAGATTTCTTTCCTTGTCCTTTATGCTCATTTCCAAGCAGACTGGGAAGACAAAGATTTGATAAGTCAACATAAGCACACACACACACACACACACAATGGTTTAAGTGCAGGGAGCTCAGTGAACACAATCAATGTGAATGAGCAAAGTTGTTATAATAAAGGATAGAGACTTCCATCATGGATTTCAAAAAACTACCCCCACACCAGTCTATATGAGAGATAGCTAAGATCAAATGCCACTCAACTGCTAGGGAGAAAGGGGTGAGAAAGATCAGCAGATACACAAACAATGGGGAGCAAGGATGGGGAATAAAGAGAGAGTGGTCTCCAGTTTTGCCCCCTCTCCAACTACCCCCAAGAATAGAAAAAAATAGATTCTCTCTCTCTCTCTCTCTCTCTCTCTCTCTCTCAACTCTAAGAAAAAAAGCAGGTCGGTGAAATGCTTCCTTGTGGTATCTCCAAGGAGGAGTCCACATCAACACTGCTCACCTATTCATCTCCCTGCCCTCTCGAATTGTCGGAGTTAGGAGAGCCACTGCAATCGCTTGGACAAAATGATCTACCTCTCTTCTCTGGGTACAAAAGAAGGCCAAAATGATGTATTAGAAACTAGTCCTGCAGTCTCTCTCTATGTCTTCCCAGCAATGCCCCAGAAAATGACTTCAGGCTGGCCAGTTGGGACAATTCTCCAAGCAAAGAAGTCATCTATGAGCCACAGGGACGATTCTGTGAGTGGGTTAATTGAGCTGTCCACAGAGTAAATCATTTGCATCTAAGTAAAACCAGATCAAAAGAAGATGGTGTTGAGCCAGCAGAGCATGGGCAAACAGGTGGACAGCATGTATTCCAGGAATGAGCATGGAGGGGTGGGGGTGGTTTGAATGAGCACTTAATATTCTATGAAACCTATAACACCTTCTTCTTCTTCTTCTTGCCATAGGGTTTATAACTTTCAACAGATTTCCTAAGAGCTTCGAAATCTGTGTTTTAGAACCATTGGCAGGTAGGTTCATTTATAAACTAAAATTGAGAGTCCTTGGCCATATCATATCTGCTATGTCCTTTGCCATGGCCCCAGCCTTTTGGGTCTTTGGGAGACTTCCATCAAGAAGAAGACATATTAGATATTCCAGAAATTTTCAAAGTTTCACTGCCGTCATAAGTTCTGTGCTCTCTGGATGGAGAGCAAGGTCTTAGGAGTAGCTCTGATAAATGAACTTGCAGTGCAAAACTCTCTCACACACACACACACACCTACACACACACACACTTTAAAATTCCCTCCAGCAAGATGCATCACTGCATGCACGCCATCTCTGGGATGGTATTTGCTAAGATTACTGATGATGCTTAAGGGGCAAGCAGGCCCTCTCTTGATCACTGCACTGAAAGCAGAACCCCCTTATGCCTTCCTTCCTCGCCACAGCCTCATGAGTGAGGTACTCTCACGTCTACATCTTACAGATGATCCAACTGAGGCTCAGCCTGTCCCAAGACAGTCTGCATCACAGGTTGGGGGGGGGGGTGGAATTACAGTCAGGGGAAGGGGAAGCAGCCGTCTCTCAAGCTGTCTCCGAGAGCCTGGCTCCTGTCTTCTCTTGGTGAGCATTCTAGATGTCTGAAGAGGGGGCAACCCATGAGCACAGAAAGATTCCGGCTCAACTGATCATCTTGGTGCCAATGGAACCACTGGCTTCTTCAACCTCCCATCTGCCATGAAAGAATATCAAAACCACATCAATTTCCCCTGTTGTCTTTATCCTGGGACCCAGAGTTAGTCACACTCTGTATCTCCTGACAAGTGGTCATCATCAAAGATATACGGATTGAGTTCTTTTTTTTTTAACTTATCGTATATACTCATGTATAAGCCGAGTTTTTTCAGCATATGTTAATGCAGCTTTTGTGGTGAAATTAGGTGCCTCAGCTGATATTCGGGATGGCTTGTACTCGATTATATATCGGATTCCATTTTGTCTGTATATCCCAATCCTCTCATTCCATGGGCAGCTATTTTAAATCGTTGAATGTGATCTTGTTGTTTTCCATGTACCGGGACATTGGGGGCAAGAACATTTAATTTATGTGCACCGTAGCTTCTTCCCTATTGCATTCTCTTTTTCTTTCTCTCTTCTATCCTTGCTTTCTTAATTAAAAAAAAAACACTCAGAATTTTTTTTTTGTTTAAGATTCAGTCATGTTGATGTATATATATGGACTCTAAGTCCCTAGAGTCAACACCAGCCAGTGTGCCAAGAAAGAGTGAAGGCAAGCAAGAAACAGAGTTTGTGGATCATTTCATGGAGGAGGCCAAGCAGGGTCTGAGCAGACCATGTGCACAGCATCATGGAAAGGCAACCCTGGGCACTGGAGCTTTCTCCCAGAGCAGAAATGATTAGAAGGCAAAGAATAGGGCAGAAACTGGAGAAACAAAGAAGGGATGGAGGGCATGACACAGAGGGTCACTTCCACTCAGATAAGCCCATGTCTTTGAGCTCGTCTGTCTCCTAAGATCTGATCTCAACTACCCAAGTCTTCCGTGGCCCCCAGGACATTGTGCGGAGTGAATGCATTGTCCTAGGACTGGGGCTGACTTCCCTGCACGTCCGAGGAGAGTTATTCATGATTCCTCAGCATGGAAACTTGGCCCGAGCCTTTGCCAAAGGGAGAGAGAGAAGGGCGGAGGGACTTCATCAGAGGCGGCTCAGCCTTCTGGCCCTTCGTCTTCCTCCCTCTGCACAGATGCTGTTCACATCCACACAGAACCAGAGGAGTGGGCGGGTTTTTTTTTTTTAATAAATCAAACCAGTTTCATTTTTTTAAAATTAAAATTTCACAGGTCATCAGCCTAACCCATGGCCCACTGCCCTTGGAGGGGATGGAAAAATAATTGGAATCATATGAGTCAGTTTGATTAGAAAAGTGGATGTGGTTTGGAGCAAAGGTCTGGATTCCAATTCCTTGGCTAGCTTGACCTCGGCTTCCCCCAAGTTTAAACTCTTCAGAGACAGAGTCATGTTTTTGTCCAAAGGAAATGATACCCATTTAAGAGGCAAGAGGTTATCCACCTCCCTAGGGTCAAAGACTGTTCACCAGTGGAACAAAACAGTTGAAACGTGAAAAGTTAATCTACAAAATGGGATACTTCCAGGCATTAGGCAGATAACTCCTATCTCCCCCCAAAGTGACCCATTGCTTGAGTGGGCTGTGGACAACACCCCTTCGTCAATGGCCCAAAGGGTTAGAACTACTGCATATGTGCCAAGTGGCATCAGAAGTGATGACCAATAAAATAAAGGACAGATTGTGGTTCTAGGACAGCGGTTGTCAACCTGTGGATTGTGCCCCCTTTCGGGTCCGAATAACCCTTTCATAGAGGTCGCCCAATTCCTAACAGTAGCAAAATTGCAGTTATGAAGTAACAACAAAGATAATTTTATGATTGGGGAGTCACCCTGAGTCACTCCAACATGAGGAACTGTATTAAAGAGGCATGGCATTAGGAAGGTCCTAGGAGAATTGATGACCAGTTTCTAATTAGGCACTGACAGTACAAAATCAAGTCTGGCTGGGCGCAATGCTTAATTTGCTTCCTCTGACTTAACAGGAAATCCAGAAAAGGCAAACACCCAGAATTCCAGTCTTTGACCGGTTCTTATACTTTCTTCTTGGGCTTTTCTAAGCTTGGAATGTTCAAATCAATAGGTACCAGACCTTAATAAAGGGATATGGCTCTCCTCAGTGGGGTGTTTCTACCCAGAACCTTGGAGAAACAATGCTATGGAACATGAATGACCCATTCTAAATTCTATTAGATCATCCTTTCTGAGATGGGGCTCATCATAAATTCCCCCAAACCGAAAAAAACAAACTCACTGCCACTGAGTCAATTCTGTTTTACAGGACGTTCCAGGGCAGAGTACAACTTCCTCTGTGGGTTTCCAAGACTATAATGGTCCACAGGATGTGTCAGTCTGGGTAGAAACAAATTCATAGGTACTCATATGTGTATAAGAAAAAGGCTTATTTACAAGAGCAATTGAATATTGAAAGAATGTGCCAGTTCAGTCCAGATCAAGTCCATAAATCTGATCTTAGCCCATACGCCTGATACCAATCTATAAAATCCTCTTTAGACTCATGAAACATATGCAGTGACATCAAATGCAGGACGATGGCAGGCCAATGGATAGATAGTCTTTGGACCTAGTGGCATTATAAGTATCTCAGTGCTGACAGGGGTCTCCACATGGTTTCTACAGTACGGGACACAGGTCTATCAGCATAGTGCCATGTGTCTTGTCAGTAGAGCATCTCTCAGGGAATGAGTGTTGTCAGTAGAGTCTGCAAGGGAGGGAGCTGAAAGAGTCTTCTCTTGAAATTCAGGAGTTCCCAGAATTCTCAGGAGAAGGTCAAGCCCATGCAGAGGCCTTATGGGTTATATCTCGATTGACAGACTAGACTCCACTCCTTCACTCTCAATCCTCTCAAGTCCCCAATTGACACCAGATTATGTAACTGCCAGACAGGAGTAGAAAGCTGTGTCTTTCTCCCTCACAGTGGCTAGTGGGTGGAACTGCTGGTCTTGCAACACATTCTCCCTAGGCCACCAGAGCTCCTGCAAATTTCCTCGCATCTTCTAGACAGGGACAGTCGGAATGTTCATTAGGGTTTGCACTGCAACCTTGCTATGCTAACAAGCAAAAGCTTCTCCAATTAGCCTTCATCTGGACACACACACACACACACACACACACACACCTTCAAAACAGAAACACATAGGCCAGTGAATTTCTTGAGGACCTCAGAAACCTACAATCTCCCAGTTCTAATAGTTAAAACCGGGGGAGCAGAGGGCAGATTGCACTCCAGTTGCCCGAGTTTCATGATTATCTCTTTTGACCCCACAAGCCAACCTCACAGAGAATGATCTCTGAAGACATGTTGTTGAGTACCATTGGATGCGTTCCGACCCACAGTGACCCCATGCATCACCACACAAAGCACTGCCAGTTCTATGCCATCTTCCCAATAGCTCCTTGGCTTGAGCTCGTTGGTGCAGCCTCTGTATTGATCCATCTCTTTGAGGGCCTTCCTCTTTCGCACTGCCCCACTATTTTGCAAACATGATGTCCTTCTCCAGGGACTGGTCTCTCCTGACAACATGTCCGAAGTACATGAGTCGAAGTCTCCCTCCTTGCCCATTGGGGCACACGTGCACAATAGAGGCTATAAAATGCTGGCGGGATCTATGCTGCTGTTGTTTCAATACCTCCTGTTAAACATGTTTTTTTTTTCCCAGAGACCTCAAGTTATTTATTGCTCTATTTTAAAACTTTTATTTTTAGGCTTGGAGAGGTGAACTCCCTTTCCCGCAGAGACCTCCCCTGCAAAATGCTTTTCAATAATCCTAACCCAACCTGCTGGCAGAAGTATGCTACATAACAAAGCAGCCGGCAGATATATCACCTGCGATTATAGCTCTGGCTTTGGTGTTGGACCAACTTACAGATAGAGGTTCCGGGTCTAATTAAGGCAGCTCACACTCAGCCTGATCAGGGCCACCTTGGTTATCGTTCCAGGGAATGGAGAAGAGCCCCCAAAGTTGGCAGGAGCTGGTGGAAAATATTTGCCAGGCATTTCGAAGCACGCCTCATTGTCATGCAGGCTTCCCGGGTCTACCTCTGCTTCTGTAGACTCATTCATGGAGGGTTTTCTTCCTGCTTTGGTCCACTGGGCAAAAGAATGTCTCAATGTTCACAGGAGACAACAGCTGAGCGATTGGAAGATGTGTG